>JACXGM010013022.1:0-23453 GCA_016801145.1 Umbra pygmaea
GCCTACATTCATTTTTCCTATCTCCACAGTCGATTGGATTTCCACCGTGACGTCAGCGTGTGAAAATTCCCCGCGAAATTTCAAATCTTGCTCTTACACTAGCCTGGCATGTATTAAACATATCTCACTGTTCTACAAATGTCTGGGAGAAGCTACTAGCCCCTCCAGATCGCTGTAGGGTGAAGTATCCCTTTAACATTTGTGACACTGACACAATAAAAATATTGTGCACCTTAAAAGTGCTCAATATGTTGGGTAAAACAAATGGTAGAAATCTCAATACAATACAACGGTATGTTCATTCCAGGTTGTCACACTATAAAGTGTGGAAATGTCCAAGGGGGGCGAAAACTTATGCAAGGCACTGTAAATTAGCTGCAACCTGATAACTGCACCTACTATCATCTATTGCTATCCATATGTGTCCCTCAGTATATATTTTAACTTTTAAAGTTGTGCTTGGCACTCAAACTAGTGGTTAATGATTATCTTACAGAAATTGATCATTAGAAAGAATTGGTACCCCTTTTGTTCAACCTATGGGCAGCTTTTGGTATTTATTCAATACTAAATAATGTCTATATTTAGTACGGAATAATATGCTGCTAATTGAGGAGGCTAAACGGCTAGTTGTCACCCTAGATTGCAAGCTGATGAATACATTTACTGTAGATTCAATGGATACAAGGATGCAGAGTGATCTGTCAGTGATAAAGCATGTCCCTGCATTCTTGCTATCACAATTGACCAAACAATTAGTACTGCCCCTTCTATCATTGTTGAATTAATTGTAGGTCTAATGTAGTTGGATTCATTTTCTTAATTAGTTTTTATTGCTGGAAAAAAGGTAGTAGTGCTATATACTGTATTCAAGCCGCAGTTAGGGCAGAACTGAGTACAGGTAGCACAGGAAACCCTCAGTGTAGATGTAGGGTAAATGTTAAAGAAGGAACCTCATCCACTCCTGACGTTAAGTAGAAGAGAGGCTCTATTTACAGTCCCTAAGTCATGTTAAAAGTTGTTTTAGACTTATTTAGGTGTTTTCTCTTCAATCTACTGTAAAGTATCAGAATGGAATTTTTTTAATCTAAAATCCATACTCAGTTGTTTTGTTTTAGATGGAATGGGTAAAAATGTATTCTTATTTTAATAAAGGTAGCTTGCGCTATTTGGTTAGATAAAAAATGTGGACTATAACGGGCTTGGAGCTAAAATATTTCCTATGCATTATAAACACGTTCATGTAGCCATTCATGATAAATGTACATATTTTTTCTTAATATTTAATCTTATAATATTTCACCTTTTCAACAATGATAGAATTCACAGGCGCCCAACCTACACAAATAGTGTTACACAAGAGCAATGTGACAAGGTACAGTAATTGCGTCCGACTGCTTACCAGTCTACCCCAGCCAGCACTGGACCAATTTGTACCACAACCAGCAGACCCTGGGCATAGTCAGAATGTGCAACAAGGATTCAAACCCTGGCCACGGTGAGATAGTTTTGCTGCGAGCCAGGAACATGTTCCTACTACATTTTATCCAGAGGAAAAACGTGTTACATAGTTGACATTTTTGTCAATACATTGCATTCAATAGGAAAGTGCGAATGCCACATGGCTGACCTTTTTGCCAATACATTGAAATCAGAAAATATTTATTTAACAGAACTGACACTTTTGTCAATAATGACAGTCAATCAGAAAAAAAAGAACTCCACAAGGTTGCCATTTATTTCAGTAAATAACAGTAATTAGTAAAATAAGTGATATATTTTTCAATACATTGCATTAAATTGGAAAACGTAACTGTACTGTAACATTGTTGATGGATTTCCTAACAGACTGCATTCATTGGGCCAAGATCAATGTCAAAAGCTTTGCTTCTCATTTGATGATATCTGTTAGCAATTGTTAAGCTGATCAAACCCATGATATATACCTTGCCATTTATGACAACAATATCAGCCCTGTGACATTTCTTACCAATAAATTTCATAACTCAAATTTCATTTCATTTTTTGTATTGACTGCAATATATTGAGAAAACCTGAATGTATTAGCGAGTATACTTGTCCAAACACAAGAGAATGATGATCAATTAGCTAATTATGATGTTTTTTTTATTTTTTTATTTAACCTTTATTTAACCAGGTGGGCACGGTGAGAACAATTTCTCATTTAAAACGGCGACCTGGCCAAGATAAGGCAAAAAAAGGTGCAAGTACAGACAGAGTTACACATAAATACAAATACACAAGTACTACACAAAGGGTACAAAACTTACCTCTCAAGGCACCTAACCAATAAAGTTTAATTCACTGTTTTATTTGAGTAAAAAATATTGTTGTATAGATAATAAAAAGCTGCCATTTCACTGCAACCAGTATTAGAAATGAGAACATTTTGCACTGAATTGTGGATTGAGAAGGCAGCTTTTCTTCATGGCCATTAAACTGCATCTGGTTTGTTGGGGATTTCCTAGAAAGGGTGAGGGTGAGTGCTTAGTGTGTGAAAGCTATGATTGGACTGCAGTACAGGTGAAGGCAGATTAGTAAAGACAGGTAGACACAAAATCTTTTGATTTTCCAGGGCCATGGCTGAAAAGTTATGTTTTAATGCAATTTTTTTGCTTTCCTTTTTAGTTTATTTATATTATCAAGTTCGTTCATTATTTATTTTGTCATAGAGGCTGTTCAAACTTCACTCCCCACTATACGTAAGAGTAGGTGCTGCAACCCTGGTGTCCTGGACAAATGTCCAATCTGGTTGTCGTACCGTCATAGCAACCTAATCGTCCCCTTGCCTCCCCCCAGCCCGTGCTGCAAATGAGAATATTCTCAGCCAACTTTCCTGGTAAAATAAAAGTAAACGCTGGGAATTTTGACTAACACTACAAAACTTTTCTTTCTTGCACCATAGTGTTCTAGCTGCCATAATCCCGTTTTTGGGAACAGTAAATAGCTAATAGTATCAGCATTTAAGAATGCTCTGTTGCATTATTCAAGTGTGATAACTTCTGTGCAGTTTGAGTGTGGAGGTATGAAGCGGCCCAGATTCCCAGTGCTGTGGTTTCTCAGGACAGGCTGGCTACCAATGAATAAGTCGAGCATGCTGGAGGCATGCAATGTTTCAGTCCCAGTACTCTGTCCTGAATCTAACCTTTTGAAATACCCACCCACTCATACAAAACACTGCTCTCTCTCTCAAACTCTCTCACATACATACATACATACACTAGCATGCTTATTTGTGCACACATATTCATATAAACACAGAGACACACAAACAACACTCAGACACTAAGAAGAAGTGTACTACTTCATTGCTACACCTTG
This sequence comes from Umbra pygmaea, assembly GCA_016801145.1. Taxonomy (NCBI): domain Eukaryota; kingdom Metazoa; phylum Chordata; class Actinopteri; order Esociformes; family Umbridae; genus Umbra; species Umbra pygmaea. Next base: position 3,343 of record JACXGM010013022.1, read on the forward strand.
CTAGTACCAGGTTGGACTCTCTTTTGCCTTCAGCTCTGCTATAATTCTTCATGGCATAGTTTCAACAAACTACTGGAAACATTACTCAGAGATTTTGGTCCATATTGACATTATTGCATCACGCTGCAGACATCCATGATGCAAAACTCCCGTTTCACCACATCCCAAAGGAGCCTGATTGGATTGAGATCTGGTTACTGTGGAGGCCATTCGAGTAAAGTGAAGTCATTGTCATGTTCAAGAAACCAGTTTGAGATGATGTGAGCTTTGTGACATGGTGCGTTATCCTGCTGGGAGTAGCCATTAATAGATACAGTGTTGGTTAAAGTTACTTTTCCAGTTACTTTTTAGTTACTTGTTGAGTTCACAAGTTTTGGGAAGTCCCTAATTAAGACAAAATGATCAGGTAAATGGAGTTCATATATTAAAAGTGACCTATAAAACAAATAGAAAGAGTAAAGAAAATATCAATCAGGGTCACCAGTAAGATATGAACTCCATTTACCTGATCATTTTGTCTTAATTAGGGACTTCCCAAAACTTGTGAACCCAACAAGTATCTGAAAAGTAACTGGAAAAGTAACTTTACCCAACACTGGTACAATCTTGTCATAAAGGTATGGACCTGGTCAGCAACAACACTGAAAACATGTTGTTTACTCGAAATTCTAACCCTACCAGCTCAATGTTGCAGCAGAAATGGAGATGTTGCAGCAGAAATGGAGATGTTGCAGCAGAAATGGAGATGTCAGATGGCATCAGGTGGTTCAGTGGTTAGGGAGTCAGACTTGTAGGCAGAATGTTGTCAGTTTAATTCCTGACTGTGCCAAATGTTGTTGTGGGCAAGGCAAGCTTAAATTGCTCTGGGGGGATGTCTCTGTACCTATTGTGTGTCTGCTAAATGACTAAAATGTATAATGAGACTCATCAGACTAGGCATTTATCCAATCTTCTATTGTCCAATGTTGGTGGGCCTTTGCAAATTGTAGCTTCAGTTTCCTTTTCTTAGCTGACAGGAGTGGCACCAGGTGTGGTTCTGCTGCTGTAGTTAACGGAGTTGGGTAAGTTACTTTTTAAAAGTTACTTTTACAATTGTATCAAACCCATTAGGATTACAGTAATCAGATTACTTTTAATAAATGTAAAAGTAACTTGTTACCCAACTCTGGTAGCAAATCTGCTTCAAGGTTTGATGTAATGCTGCTCTTGGTTGTTATGGGAATAACTGTTGTCTTTCAATCAGCTCAAACCAGTCTGGCCATTCTCCTCTGACATCAACAAGGCAGAGATAACTGCCGCTCACTAAATATTTTCTTATTTTTTTACCATTCTCTTTAAAACCTAGTGGTGGTTGGGTGGGAAAACCTCAGTAGATCAGCTCTTTCTGAAATAATCGAACCAGCCCATCTGGCATCAACAACAAAGTAACTTATATCACCTTTCTTCCCCATTCTGATGCTTGGTTTGATCTTCAGCAGATCATCTTGACCATGTCTACATGCCTAAATGCATTGACTTGCTGCCACATGACTGGCTGATTATATATTTGCTTTAACGAGCAGTTGAACAGATGTACCTAATGAAGTGGCCAGTGAGTTTATATTTGTAGCCTATTAGCCTTCTCCAAAATTATGTGTAAAATTATGCTTTGTTGTACTGTACACAACAAACAGATTCTAAACAGGGCTTTGGTCCTGTAATCCATCAGAAGAAAAAACAGTAATGGTGTCGTGTTTGTTTTCACTCCAACCTTATTTTAGCACACCTGATTCTAATAATTAACTGATTGAAAAGCTAATGAGGCAACATTATGTGCAGTCAATACTATAGCTCTGCAGGACCAGGGTTTGAGAGCCCTGCTTTAATACTTGGAAGGTCTGGAAATGCTTTTCCATTTCTTAAAAAGACCACTGCATTCACTTCAAGAAACTTCTTTGTACCTGAAAGTTTCTATACCTTTTCATGGCTTCACTTGGAACGCTCGAGGCAACACCTTGCTAGAACAATTTGTTTAGAGTGCAACTGTCCGGTTTAGTTTGTGTTGTGTGGTTGTATCCCTCAAACATTCACAGTTTATATATACTGCTCGATCTTTTAGTCTTTTTTTATTGTTATTTTATTTGTACTTTAATCACTTCCATCCCCTTATCTTATTTTTTATTTCTTTTTATTTTCTCACCTACTGCTGCACACCATATTTTCCTCTTTACTACCCCCATCCTAACCATTTTCACCCAATTCAATTATCTAATATCCATCCCAGTATATATTCTACCGGTATCTATTTATAACTGTGCTGTATCTAAACTTGCCGTATACCAGAACTGCTTTAATTGTTATTTGCCCCAACCATTCAATTATATCTATGCATTCCTATCTATCGCTTAGCCCTAACCATATCCGGTTTCTTTTTGCCAAGTATTTTTCTATTGTACTGTGAGCCTTTACTGTAACATCGTCAAGATCCTCTACAGTCACGAACTAACCATCACAGGCCGGTATACATCAAGAACCACACTCACATGAACGCATTCCCATAATCCGGTCACAATCACCAGAATACTAAACACCTGTAAGCTTTTCTGCTTGGTATTTAAACCCCTCCAGTTCCACTCACCTATTGTGAGGTATTGTTTGTTATTGAGCAACGTACTGAGCGCTTCTTCCATATTATTACTGCTATTACTGGTCTGACCTATTTTTCCTGTTTTGAGTTTCGAGTTCTGGATTACCCTTTTGTACCGTCGCCTGGATATTGCTGTATAGTGTTTGGACCCCTGCTTGTTCCCCGGTTACGATCCGGCCTGCTCCCTGCTGATGACCCTCCGTGTATGGCCCTCTGCCTGTCCTGAGTACCTGAATAGTGTATCTGCCTTCTGCCTGTGTGACTACCAGAATTGTGTACCAGACCTCTGCCTGTGTGCCTACCAGAATCATGTACCAGACCACTGCCTGTGTGCCTACCAGAATCGTGTACCAGTCCTTGGCGTGTATTACTGCCTGTCCCGTGTACCTAACCTCAATATGCCTCCTGACTATTGCTGGTTGCCTTTAAGAACTAATATACGTCTTGTGTGTACCTCCCTGACCCTGTTCATTACAGAATACCTCACCAACTTCTATTTCGGCGGAATGGATACGGCAGAGCTGCATGATCGACTCGCTAAGCAAGAGGCCGGAATAGATGAATTATGTCAACTACTCTGGCGAGCTACTCCGCCAACTCCTCACCCTCCAGATCAGGTACCCCAGGCTGCTTCTCCGCACATTTCTATGCCTACAAAATATGATGGCACTCCGGGTCTGTGTAAGGGATTTTTGCTTCAATGTGCACTTTACATAAATCATCACCCAGCTCAGTTCCAGAATGACCAACATAAGGTTGATTTTGTAGTCTCCCTGTTAACAGGCAGAGCACTTGAATGGGCTACTGCGCTGTGGGCAGCCAATTGCCCTGATTTGAATTCTGAGACGGCTTTCCATAGGCTCTTTAAGGAGGTGTTTGATCACCCTGTGACTGGACGCAGTGTTGGGGACCAATTGTGCGAACTCCGACGAGGCAGACGTTCTGCAGCAGACTACGCCCTAGAATTTCGTACACTGGCTGCGGGGAGCAGTTGGAGCGATTCTGCCCTGCTTACCATTTATCGCTGTGGGTTATTCCGGGAGCTGCAAACAGAATTAGCTTGTCGGGGTGACCAGACCGATCTACGTAAGTACATTTCAATGTCCATCTCCATCGACAATCTGTTAACCGACAAGGCTTCCAGCAGGACCCCTAGAGGGGCATCCCTATATCGTGGACCCCGATCGACAGCGCCCCCTGACCCAGAATCCATGCAGCTTGGACGCTCGCCTTTAACCCCCTCAGAACGACAACACAGATTCCGAGAAGGGCTGTGTCTATATTGCGAGGAAAAACAACACCTAATAGAGATCTGTCCTGTCAGACCACTCAGGAGGGGCTCTTCTACAGCCGCTTCGGGAGGAAAGGTAAGACCTTGTATCTCTTCCATACCTGCTAGACAGCAATTTAATTTACCTGTAACTCTTACTGTGGAGGGTGTTACAGTTACCATGAATGGTTTAGTTGACTCTGGAGCGGCAGGGAACTTTATTGATTGTAAACTGGCACAAACGTTGGGTGTGGAATTAATAGCTCTTTCATTTCCTCTAAGGATTAACGCATTGGATGGGCAACCACTTGGAACGGGAGTTATTACGCACCAGACCGCCCCGATCCTAATGACAGTGGGGGTTCTACATAAAGAGTGTATTCAACTAATGGTGTTATCGTCGTCTAGGGAAGAGTTGATTTTGGGATTCCCCTGGCTCTGTCGACATGATCCGACAATTTCCTGGAAAGAAGGGGAATTAAAAGCATGGAGTTTTGACTGCCTGAAACATTGTATTACTACAACCTGCCACGCCACCTCGATTGAGGAATGTCACGCCAAACCCGCTACCTATATACCTGACGTGTACAATCAATTCAAAATGGTGTTTTCAAAGGAACAGGCATCCGTCCTTCTACCACACCGACCTTGGGATTGCGCCATTGACCTAGTCCCAGACGCGGCTTACCCAAAAGGAAGGATCTATCCTCTGTCACTACCAGAGAAGGAATCATTGAACTCTTACGTAGAGGAATCCTTGCAGCAGGGCACCATTCGACCATCTCCTGCTGCCTCCAGTTTTTTTTTTATCAAGAAAAAGGACGGTGGGCTCCGTCCATGTATAGATTACCGGGATCTCAATGATGTTAATAATAAACATAGGTACCCTTTACCACTTATCCCAGCGGCCTTGGAACAGGTAGGGCAGGCAGGTATTTACACTAAATTGGATCTGTGCAGTGCGTACAATTTAGTGCGAATCAGAAAAGGAGATGAATGGAAGACCGCCTTCATTACGCACAAGGGTCATTATGAATACCGGGTAATGCCTTACGGATTAACGAACGCTCCAGCGGTGTTCCAATCATTTATGAATGCCATTTTTTATGACATGTTGGATAGATTTGTTGTCATTTATATAGATGACATTTTGATATATTCCTCCTCACTACCTGAACACATTTTGCATGTTAAACAGGTCCTTCGACGTCTCCAGGACAACCACCTTTGTGTAAAGGCAGAAAAGAGCGAGTTCCACGTTTCTACTGTGTCGTTTCTGGCCTTTGTTCTTACGCCTGGAGGAGTTCGGATGGATAAGGGGAAGATTGAAGCGGTGCGCCAGTGGCCCCTCCCGCGCACAGGAAAGGAGCTCCAACACTTTCTGGGCTTCGCCAATTTCTACAGACGGTTCATATGTCAGTTTAGTAACATAGCCGCTCCCTTGCATTCCCTGGCTAATCACAAGACACCTGGTCTGACCTGGAACGACGACACACGAAGGGCTTTTCGGACGCTGACACAGTTCTTCACCACAGCACCTGTTCTTCGGCAGCCTAACCCGGCGCTCACTTTTACGGAGGAGGTGGATGCCTTAGAGGTGGGGGTTGGTGCCGTGTTATCTCAAAGGAACGACGCTGATTCTAAGGTACACCCTTGTGCTTTTTCCTCCCACAACCTGACCCCGTCGGAGCAAATTTATGACGTGGGTAACCGTGAGCTGCTGGCTATTAAACTGGCCTTGGAGGAGTGGCATCATTGGTTGGAGGGGGCACGTCATCCTTTCATAGTTCTTACGGATCCTCGTAACCTGGAGTATTTGAAAAGTGCCAAGAAACTCCACTCCCATCAAGCCAGGTGGTCATTGTTTTTCAATAGATTCAATTTCTCTGTGGCTTATCTTCCAGGAGCTAAGAATGTTAAAGTTGATTCCCTGTCCCGATTATATGACCATCGCACAAAGCCTGCGGTCCCGGAACCCATTCTGCCGGCTGCCTGCTGGGTAAGACCCATTCAGTGGGACATTGATACTCTAGTGCAAAACGCTCTAATTACAGACCCCGCTCCTCCTGAAACTCCTCCGGGGAAGACCTACGTACCGGCCAGTATCCGTCCCCGATTGCTGCAATGGTGTCATACGTCGCTCAGCACTGGACATCCAGGTATAACTCAAACCATCCAATTGCTGTCACAGAAATATTGGTGGGGGTCGCTCAGAGACGATACTTCTGATTATGTACTGTCTTGTCCCATATGTGCCCAATCAAAAAAAAACGCCAGTTGCCTGTGCCCAGTAGACAATGGTCCCATGTAGCTATGGACTTTGTCACAGACTTACCCCTGTCCAATGGGTTCACCATCATCTTAGTTATTATAGACAGGTTTTCTAAGATGTGCTGTCTTATTCCATTACCTAACCTGTCTAACGCTATTGAATTAGCGGAGTGTGTCTTCCAGAATGTTTTCCGGCAATACGGCCTACCCGAGGACATTGTGTCGGATCATGGCCCGCAGTTTATGTCGTGGGTGTGGAAGGCCTTTTGGGATCGTTTGGGGGTGTCTGTCAGCCTGTCCTCGGGTTATCACCCGGAATCTAACGGACAGACAGAACGCCTTAACCAGGTGGTCGGAATGTTCCTCAGACAACAGTGTTCATCACGTCCACACGACTGGAGCCGTTTCCTGCCTTGGGGGGGAGTACGCCCAGAACTCCCTGGTCCAGTCATCTCTAGGTATGACTCCATTCCAATGTGACTCCATTCCAACCCCCTTCATTCCCATGGGACACTGACCCTGCTCCGGTCGAGGCAGTTGAGGCCTGGTTTACTCGCAGCTTGCGCGTCTGGGATGACGCGCATCAACACCTGGAGTGCGCATCAGGCACCCAGAAGAGGCAGGCTGACCGGCGCCATCGTCCGACTCCTGTCTATCGCCCTGGTCAACGGGTGTGGCTATCGACGCGGAACCTTCGGGGACAGTTGCCGCCCCAGAAACTGGCGTAGAGGTACATTGGCCCTTTTAAGATATTAAGGCGTCTTAACGCAGTCACCTATCGCCTGCTATTGCCACGCCAGTATCGTCTGTCTTCTGCCTTCCATGTGTCTCTGTTAAAGCCAGTGATTTACAGTCCTATGCACCCCCCTGTGGCTACCCGGGGTCCTCCGCCTCCTTTGGAAGTGAATGGTGTCCCCGCGTATACTGTTCGGGAGCTGTTGGCCTCCCGTCGTCGCCAGGGGGGTTTGCAATATCTGGCGGATTGGGAGGGCTATGGTCCTGAGGAGAGGTCTTGGGTTCCTGCGGCGGACGTGTTGGACCCTGAGCTGCTGGCCGCCTTCCATAGGGACCATCCGGATATGCCTGCTCCTCGTCCTAGGGGTCGCCCTCCTTCTCATCTGCCTCGTGCTTCTGGAGCCGCCCAGAAGCACGAGGCAGACGATCACCAGAATCACCAGAATACTAAACACCTGTAAGCTTTTCTGCTTGGTATTTAAACCCCGCCAGTTCCACTCACCTATTGTGAGGTGTTGTTTGTTAGTGAGCAACGTACTGAGCGCTTCTTCCATATTATTACTGCTATTACTGGTCTGACCTATTTTTCCTGTTTTGAGTTTCGAGTTCCGGATTACCCTTTAGTACCGTCGCCTGGATATTGCTGTATAGTGTTTGGACCCCTGCTTGTTCCCCGGTTACGATCCTGCCTGCTCCCTGCTGATGACCCTCCGTGTATGACCCTCTGCCTGTCCTGAGTACCTGAATAGTGTATCTGCCTTCTGCCTGTGTGACTACCAGAATCGTGTACCAGACCTCTGCCTGTGTGACTACCAGAATCGTGTACCACACCTCTGCCTGTGTGCCTACCAGAATCGTGTACCAGTCCTTGGCGTGTATTACTGCCTGTCCCGTGTACCTAACCTCAACATGCCTCCTGACTATTGCTGGTTGCCTTTAAGAACTAATATACATCTTGTGTGTACCTCCCTGACCCTGTTCATTACATTTACATAATTACGAAACCTTTCTAATTTAAATTACTTTTACCTGATTTGATTGAATTATAAAATATTTTGCCAATATTATTATTATATTATTGTTAGATTGACTATCACCTATTAAATCACTGAGTAATGCCGTCTGCAGTGTTAACTCAAGACAAATGTTACAATTCTTCAGCCAATCCTTCACTTTTGTCCAGAAACACACTACATATGGACAATATCAAAATAAATGGTCTATTGACTCTGCCTTCCCTTTGCAAAATCTAAAGAGCTTGGTAGATTGTATCCCCCATTTATATACATTTCTATTTGTTGCAAAATTCTATATAATAAACCTTAAACTGAAACATCCTAAGTTTTGAATCTGGTGTAGTTTTGCATGTTAAATCAAAAACCTTATGCCAAGGTAACGGTACATAAAAAATCTCTCCCCAGCTATTTTGTATTCAATATGGAACAGCTGTTAATTTCCTCCTCCTTAAATGAAATTGATATTTCTTTATTTATCCCTATTTTCCTTAATCACTTGTAATTTTTGATGCAGGGTTGACAAACCAGTTCTTTAATTTTCCTCTGTTCCATTTGACTTTTCCATTGACGTGGTAGTGCCGCAATTATTTGTTTATACTTTTGGAAAGAACACGCATTTCCATATATTCTTTTAGTCTTTGTTTACTTATCATATATTTTGTATATCTGGGTACCTACGGTAACTTCTGCTAATTTGTGTGACCAATAACCTTTGTGATGAAAGGTTAATAAATGGAGATTAGCGGCACTGATAGACAGACTTGACAATCTTAACCTTCAAAGTGCAACACATTTGACAAAAGTACTGGAACTGAATGTTCTACTAAAAGTAAAGAGGCAGTACACTGAGTGACACTGGAGATTAAAATCCCCTCTCTTCCAAAATTTGACCAATGCTGTCTTTTACAACAACATAATTTTTCCAAATAAGTAATGTCAAAATCCCAAACGACATAAAGATTGTTGCTTTGGCTCTCATTCCATTGTATCATCCGCACAGACGTTTGACTGGGTCTTGGTTATGGCAGGGCTGTCTGCATGCCTCCTCTTACAGGTGAAGGGAATGGAGAGGAATGCTAAGAACAAAAGAGAAGTCAAGCATACAGTTTCGTTGTGGGAGCAGGAGGGAAATGGAGAAATATGTATATAAATGCAATTTTATTTATTTCCTTCTACCATTCCCTCTGCAGATCAAGACCCCTTGTGTGTCAGCCAGGCAGTAGAGCATCCAAACTGTCTCTCATTTCAAACCTTACTTTGGTTTCTCTATCCATACCCTGTTTTTCTCTGCTGTTTTCTACTCATGCTTTTAACTATTTCAAGGATCTGTCTCTGTGTAAATGTTCTTAGTTGGAGCTGTCCCAAAGTGGTGAGTGTGAGAGAATGGCAGAGAGGACAATGCAGGTGTACTGTTTGGATATGTGCAGTGTACATTCTGGAATTAAGAGGTCTACTGTTTGGATATGAGATGTACATTCTGGATGTGTTACATCCCCCAGTATAAGTGCCCTCAATGATTCTGTGTGTTTGTTCTTTTCAGTGTGTCTATTTCCATACAGGTTGCACAGATCAGTTCAAACACCACTTATCAATGACCCTTCCATGATCCAGATCACCTGGTTCCAGTCATCAACAGCTATCCCATCATGCTCTTCCTCTGTATTTAATGTGCTATTTTGTGTAGCCTCACTCTCTCTCTGTTGGTATATGCCTGATCTGTGTCTCTTGTGCTTTGTGCTTGGGATTGGTTGTGGTTTAGGAATATATAGTTGGGTTCTGAGATTGTGTTTAATGAGTGCTTTGTTTAGAAGTGTGTGAGTTTGTTAGGCCTGATAGCAGGGCCGGCCCCAGGCATAAGCGAACTAAGCGGCTGCTTGGGGCCCAGTAGCCACCAGGAGGCCCCCAATTAAGTGCACAGGTGACTCCGAATGGTAGGAGGGGGCCCCCAAATCAAATTCTGCTTAGGGCCCCCAAAAGGCTCGGGCCGGCACTGTCTGACAGTGTTTAAGTTGTGCTCATTAGTAAGCAAAATTGTGTTGAGTGTGCACTGTGTTAATTATCCCTAACATTTGTTCATTTCTGTCTTCCCAGGGGAAAGGGGACGCACTTGGGAGTGTGTAGGTCAGAGCTGCCCCGGGGCATACATCTCCCGTAGGGTAACCCTCGTGTCTACATACATTAGGTTAGATCTGAGCAGACCACCCCTTGTATTTTAGTTATGGCGTCTCACTCGTGTGCCAGTTTCGTTTTGTGTATTTGTGTTTGGGATATAGGACAAGTTGAGGGGGGCTTTAATTTGAATTTCTTAGCTTTAGTCCTGTCCAGCCCCTTCTCTAGATTGTTTATTATTATTTATCGTGGCAATAAATAGCCTTATGTTAAACAGTATAAACTTGTGTCTGTGTCCTTGCTCGCACCCACAACCCCATACCTGGTTTGCTGACCTCTGGAAGTTCTTGAGCATTGGGGCGTCAGGTCCCCCTCCTTAACGGGAGCTAGAACATAACAGCTGTAAGAGGTGCACATTCTGGATGTAAGAGGTGTACTGTTTGGATGTAAGGTTGTAGAGAGAGGAAGAGTAGGAGAGATGGAGTGACTGCTTGTTTAATTGGTTGAAAAAGCAAAGCATTATGTGGAGAATTGCAATTAAAGAAGGGAAAGTTAGAAATGTAAAACATGAGATGAGGAATGAAAGAAAAATGTGGAAGAACATAATTAATTCAACTTATATAGCGGTTTTCAAGGAACCCAAAGCGCTTTACACAGTGAGGGGGAAAGCCCACCTCCTCCACCACCAATGTTTAGCACCCACTTGGGTGATGCACTGTAGCCATTTTGAGCCAGAATGCTCACCACACATCAGCTATTAAGTGAAGAGGTGAGAAACTATATATGCCAATTAGGAAGGAGCAGGATTATTAGGTGGCCATGATTGAAGTGAGACCTGGTTGGGAATTTGGGCTTGACATCGGGGTTAACACCCCTACTGTTACGATAAGTGCCATGGGATTTTTAATGACCACAGAGAGTCAGGACACCCGTTTAACGTCCCATCTGAAAGACTGCACTCTATGCAGGGCAGATGTCCCCGTCATTATGCTAAATGATCTTTAGACCAGAGTGAAGAGTGCCCCCTACTGGTCCTTCAACCCCACTTCCAGCAGCATTGGTTTCTCATCCAGTGACTAACCAGGCCTGACCCTGCTTAGCCTTAGAAGCAAACCAGCAGTGAAATAAAGGGCACTATGCTGCTGGCTGAATGGTCTGTGCTTAGTGTCATTGTCGTGCTGGAATGTCCAAGAGTGTCTCATGAAGAAGAATGCAAATTGTCTGCCATTATTGTTCAATAACATGCTGCATTTTAATAATAAGCTTTATTTTATATAGTGCCTTTAAAAGTAACATTTCAAAGCGGTTTACATAAAAATAATTTAGAGCTCACATACCCCCAAAACATCAGTGAGCCACCACCATGCTTCACAGTGGAGACGGTATTCTTTTCACTATAGGCCTTGTTGACCCCTCTCCAAACATAGCGCTCATGGTTGTGACCATAAAGCTCTATTTTGGTCTCGTCACTCCAAATTACAGTGTGCCAGAAGCTGTGAGGCATGTCTAGGTGCTGTCGGACATATTGTAACCAATCTTTTTTGTGGCACTGGCACAGTAAAGGCTTGTTCCTGGCAACTTGACCATGCAGCTCATTTCGTTTAAATATTGTCATATTGTTCTCCTTGAAAAAACCACACTGTCTTTTTCCAGAGTAGCCTGTCTATATCTTTCTTGGTCTGCCTGACCTTGGCTTGCGATCAAGAAATCCCAGAATCTTCCACTTCTTAATAATTGATTGTACAGTAATGACTGGCATTTACAAGGCTTTGGATATTTTTTATATCCATTTCCAAAAGTTTGCAATTCCAGTACCTTATTATGCAGGTCTATTGACAGTACTTTTCTACTCCCCAAGTACCTAGCCTGCTCGGTGCATTTGCTAACAAACTCATTGACTTTATACACAAACTAATTGCAATTTAAAATGCCAGGTGTGGGAAATTAAATTTTAAATGCCATTATAACCTGTGTGTGTCACCATAAGCACTATCCTTACATAACGTTCAGATTTTTTCCATGAACAGTCATATTGTCAAAATCAATGCTGAAATTACACAATTTCTGTCAGGATATGTAAACTTAAGAGCATATCTGTACTGTAAGTCTGGAAAGTATTCATAGTGCTTCACTGTTTTCACATTTGTTATCCGAAATGGATTAAATTCAATATTTCTCTCAAAATTCTACAAACAATTCTCCATAATGACAATGTGAAAGAAGTGTGTTTGAAATCGTAGCAAATATATTAAAAATAAAAAATACATATACATATTCACAGCCACTGCTCAATACTGTGTTGAAGCACCTTTGGCAGCAATTACAGCCTCAAGTCTTTTTGAGTGTAATGCTTCAAGCTTGGCATACCTATTTTTGGGCAGTTTCTCCCATTTTTCTTTGCAGAAACCTCTCAAGCTCTAGCTGGGCCACTCAAGGACATTCACAGAGTTATCCTGTATCTACTGCTTTGTTATCTTGGCTGTGTGGTTTAGGGTCGTTGTTCTGTTGGAAGATGAACCTTCGTTCCAGTCTGAGGTCTAAAGCGCTCTGGAGCAGGCATTCATCTTTCCTTCAATCCTGACTAGTCTCCCAATACCTGCCGCGGAAAAACATGCCTACAGCATGATGCTGCTACCACTATGCTTCACTGTAAGGATGGTATTGGCCAGGTGATGAGTGGTGCCTGATCTCCTCCAGTCATTATGCTTGCCATTTACGCCATAGAGTTCAGTCTTTGTTTCATCAGACCAGAGAATTTTGTTTCTCATGATCTGAGAGGCCTTCAAGTGGCTCTCATGTGCCTTTTACTGAGGAGTGGCTTTGGTCTGGCCACTGTACCATACAGGCCTGATTGGTGGAGTGCTGCAGAGATGGTTGTTCTTCTGGAAGGTTCTCCTCTCTCCACAGAGAAATGCTGGAGCTCTGTCAAAGTGACCATTGGGTTCTTGGTCAACTCCCTGACTAAGGCCCTTCTCCCCAGATTGCTCGCTTTGGCCGGGCGGCCAGCTCTAGGAAGAGTCCTGGTGGTTCCAAACTTCTTCCATTTACGGATGATGGAGGCCACTGTGCTCATTGCAAACTTCAATGCTGAAGATATTTTTCTGTACCTTTCCCCAAATTTGTGCCTCAATACAATCCTGTCTCGGAGATCTACAGACAATTCTTTGGACTTTATGGCTTGGTTTGTAGTCTGCCATGCACTGTTAACTTTATATAGACAGGTTTGTGCATTTCCAAATCATGTCCAATCAACTGATGTACCACAGGTGGTCTACAATGAGGTTGTGGAAACATCTCAAGGATGTTCAGTGGAAATAAGAGGCACCTGAGCTCAATTTTGAGTGTCATGGCAAAGGCTGTGAATACTTATGTGCTTTTTTTTTTAATTTGCTAAGATTTTAAACACACTTCTTTCACATTGTCACTATGGGGTATTGTTTGTAAAATTCTATAGGAAGTAATGATTTTAATCCATTTTGAAATAAGAGATTAAAATAACAAAATGTGGAAGCGCTGTGAATACTTTCCGGATACACTGTAGGTGAGACAGCAAAGAATAAGAAGCAAGCCAAAATAGAGAAACAGAGAAACATGAGTCAGTCCTGTTGAGAGTCTCCTGCGGCAGGTGTCAAGAGAAGAAGACAGAGAAGAGAGTGGGAGAGGAAGTAAGAAGAGCTAACAGGCACTGGGTGCAGGGAGCACTGTCAGGCTGGGCTGTGTAAAGCCAGTGTACCCTGTAGAGCAGGGGTTACCAATCCTGGTCCTGGAGTGCTACCACCCTGTAGGTTTTCACTGTAATTTCAGTTCAGCTTATCAACCAGCTAATTATTAGATTCAGGTGTGCTAGTTGTCCTGCTGTACAGCATGTGGGCAGGACTCAAAACTACTGTTGCATTCCTAGTGAGTTAAGAATCTCTTTCACAAGGCTATATGTTTACCACCCTAATATTTGCAACAAATACATAAAAAGGTTACATTCATTACAGGTCTGAGACACATCCATTTGGTACATTGATTAACCACAATATGGAATGGCTTTATATTCATTAAATCTTCCCCTGTCGGCTTTTAATATTCCATGGACTGATTAATAAAATCACATCCTATTAATTTAGACTCTTCCTCTCTGATATTGATGTGCGTTCACTGCACACAGGTGTACAGTATGTACTTCCTCACATACCTGTAATCACTTTAATTGATTACTAAATTCATATTTTGGTGATCACTGATAAACTCATACCACAGCTTTTGGAAGCTGGTCACTGAATGATAAAATAGTTCTGATTACATTAACCAAAATGTAAGTAAGTCGACAGCAGTTTCGAGTCCCAGCAACAGGCCCTGCAGTGCCTATTTCCCATCCACCTACCTCACAGTGCCTGGGCATGAGAGTGCCTGACTGCAGCTAGACCCTTCTCAAGGAGAGACAGGGAGAGAAACAGAGGGAAGGAGAGAGAAAGACAGACAGAGACATGGAAGAAAAAAGGCAATTACCCAGGCCAGTTTGGAGCATTTTGTTTTGTTTTGTTTGTGGAAGCATTATTGTTTGGCTGTCCACTAACGAGGCCCACCAAGCTCGTTAATAATAAATTGGAATAGTGACATGGAAGGGAGACAACGAGGGGGGGGCATTGGTGTCTCAATGGAGACTGTTGACATTTTCTCTGATAGGCCCCCAAGTCAAATATGGCACCACCATCAAAATACCTGATATGGACGTAAACACAAAACCACATACACTCAGACACATATGCACTTGCTCACACATACACACACGTGGGCACATACCTTTTCCTGGAACATGCTGGACACAGACCTTTTTAACCTATTATAAAATGAATGTCACCCATCAGGGTCCTTCTCTTTCTATTCTTTTTCCCTGTTAAACTCGTTAAACTCATTTCCCTGTTAAACTCGTTTGTCCCTTTGCTCTTCAGCTCACAGACCCCTGACCCCTGACTCATTTCCTCCATGTGTTGCCTGCTGGGGGGTCCGGAGGAGATGGGGTGGGATTTGGGGAGGATTTGCTTCTCCGGGTCGAATGAGATAACTGAACATCATTATATACTGTAGGTGTATGTGTTTATTATTTATTTTATTCCACATTATCTGATGCCATGGTGAAAGCTAGTTTTCCTATGATCTGACACGAATGAAAAACACATTAAAGGTAAAATAAAGCTTTTATTATTATTATTATTAAACAATCCAACAATTTGTAACACAATTGAAATAATAAAAATGATTCAAAGGAATTTCCGTCTTTGTTTGTGCATGTGTGTATTAAATAAATGAGTGTGACATGTACTGTACCATGCAGTACACACCTCTGTTTAATTAGCTGTATGTTAACCTACAGTATATGGTACGAAAGAATACATTACAGATTAAAATATTTCACAAGGATTCAAAACATGTGTATGTGTCTATGTGTGTACATGTGTGTTTGAGAGAAAGAAAGAATTATTAGTTCTTTCACAGTGGTGTCCAAATGAAGCCCTTCAGATTCCTCCAGACCAACACCCCCCCGAGAAAAGAAAGGGATCAGACCGTCTGCCAGAATCATGGATCACTGACTGGGTGTGCGTGTGTGTGAGTGCGCGTGTGTGGTCTTATTTTTGTATGGTTGTGGGGCCCAGAATTTTTGGCATTGCCCCACAACCATAGGGTTAGAATTGGGGTTACTATTAGGTTTAGGCATTACTGATTAGGTTTAGGGTTAGGCATTATTCCAAGGTAAAATTTAGGCACTTATTTTAGGTTACTGAGGTTAAAGGAGAATTCCGGGCGATTTCAAAATGTAGCTCTGTTGTTTGCATATCGGAAGTGCTGTACGTAGCGTTAAAAACTCAAACAATCTGTATTGCCAAAACCGTGTTTACCTTTTGCTGCCAGTATACAACCATTTCGCATTTACGGGGCAAGTTAAAAAATGTGCTTTGAGCCACTAACATATTACCAAAATGTTATTACTAGTCCATATCCATTTGCACATATTCCTTATAATGAACACAGCGAGTTTGAACAAATAAGTTTGTGTATATACCTCTGTTTATTTCCCATTTTCCAGTGAAGTCCACACTAGTCGATTGTCAAAGTTATACAATGCAATATTCCAAAACATATTTTTTCCCCCCCAAAAAAATACAGATATCAAAAATAGAAACTAATGGGTGCATATAAAGGTAAAATAGAACTGGTCCCAGTATAGAGCCCTGCGGAACTCCACACACAAGAGGGGCAACAGTAGAAGAATAATCCCCTAAACTGACTTAGATAGTCCTATCTTTCAAATAGGAAGATAACCATTTCAGGGCTAAACCCTGAACACCAACCTGATCCCTAAGACGATCAATGAGAATATTATGATCGACTGTATCAAATGCTGTAAGATCAAACCAAATTAGAACACGGTTTCCAGAATCAACGCCTCTGAGGATGTCATTAGAGACCCTCAAAAGATCAGACTCTGTACTATGGCCAGCTCTAAAACCCGACTGGAATCTATCAAAAATGTTATTACACAAAAAGCAGTCCTTAACTACTTAGGGAGCACCATACCGGCGCCGGTAGTCTTAAAACAATATCACTGGTTCACAAGTCCAAACAATCACAGTTCACAAGTCCTATTTTTTAGGTTATATATACATGTTATATATCTACAGAAAGCTTAGACACTCAGGAATGTAGCAAATGTCACCATTCTACAGTAGCTATAACAAAAATAATATTTTTCCTCATAATGTAAGCTACGTGCCTTGTACACATGTGCCTCAAATTAAATGGAATGTCAAACTAGAAACAAGGCTAACACCGTCATTTATTGGGTTATATATACATGTCTTATATGTCCTTAAAGCTTAGAATCTTGGGATTCTAGCAAATATCTCGGTTTTAGTGTAGCTATAAAATTCACAATGTTACAACTACTTAATGTCAGCTACGCGTCTTGAAAAAAAAGTTTTTGTTTTCACTTCATAGTAAATACATTAAGGAATAAAATCAAAGCTCACGAATGCAATATTTAAGTGTTAAATACATGTCTCATATGTCCTTAAAGCATAGAATGTTGGGGTTCTAGCAAATATCTCGGTTTTAAAGTAGCTATGAAAACGAGATTACTATTAGTCATAATGTGACGTAAACAGCCAGTACCAAAAGCTGTTAGCTTGTTTACTCAACTAGCCGTTTTTGTACTTAAACGTAAATCGAATGGCAAAAGGAAAACACGGCTAGCACCCTCGTTTTTTAGGTTATATATACAAGTCTTATATCGCCTTAAAGCTTAGAATGTTGGGGTTCTAGCAGAAATCTCGGTTTTAGTCTAGGTGTGAAATTCACAACGTTATGGCGGCTAATTCAAACTACATATATGGCAAACAGTAATGTTTTTCTTCTACAAAAAAAAACGAAATGCCAACTAGAAACACAACTTCCACGCTCATTTTTTAGGATATATATAAAAGTCTTATATGTTCTTAAAGTTTAGAATATTGGGATTCTAGCAAATATCTCGGTTTTAGTGTAGCTATAAAATTCACAACGTTAGAGTACTTAATGTCAGGTACGCGTCTTGAAAACAATTACATTTTACTTAGGAAATACAGGTTAGCAGACGTCACGTAAGTTAAGCTTTTAGTACAAAATATTTTACTTACGGTCATAAAATCCGTCTTTTTGGTCATCAAAGGGTCCCAGTAATGACTTAAAGCATAGTTTTCCCAGGTAAAATCCATCTTGAATGTAAAAATTGCATTTTCTTCCCTGACTTTTAAATCTACTCATAAATAAATGAAAAAACTAGTGTATTTTCCCTGCACTTCTGAACAAAAGACGGATGTGAAAAGTGTCCAAAAGTTTAGCAATTTCGACATATACATCATCCTTATGAAACAGAGATCTTAAAAATGTGCAAGATTAACAATTTTCACCGAAGACTGACAGATATAATTTAGCAAAGAAATGTTTTGTTCGTCTCAGGACCCGGATGTAAACGTCTTCTGTAAACGTCTTCTGATGTCCCCTTCCCGTGCCTGGCCCGCTGCTGTGCTGGATCCCATGTCACTGCGTTTGATGATTCCGTTTCCACCCGATGACGCCAGCTTTCATCTACAGGCGGCTTCACGGTCTTCATTCGCAAGAACACCAAACTGTATTGATGCTACATAAAGACTATGGTCACAGTCCATCCATCATATCTTCATTGCTGGACAATAATTGAACACGGATTGACCTTATTACAATGGGCTGTGTACCTTCAGATCCCCCACTCGGTACAGCCAGAAGAGGACTGGCCACCCCCTTGAGTCTGGCCTCTCTCTAAGTTTCTTCCTAGGTCCCTCCTACTAGGGAGTTTTTCCTAGCTACTGTGCATCACTTGTGTTGCTTGCTTTTGGGGGTCTCGGGCCGGGTGTCTTTAAAAGCACTTTGTGACAACTGCTGTTGTAAAAAGGGCTTTATAAAATAAATTTGATTGATTGATGGTCTTCACTGTGCATTTTTTCTAAAAATATAGTTTCACAAACTAAGCGATAGCTCATTGGCTGTTTACTCAATCACTACAAAATGTTAGACTTATGTGGCCAGCCCCTTAACAACATGATTTGAATTGGATCCAGTATCCTATCTTAATATATAGCATTGTAGGGATCTTTCAAAGAGGATGTAGAAAAATAAAAACAGAAAATAATTATGCATTTTCTTTATTTCATCTTGTGCCATGTTTTTTTAGGCAGAATTTGACAATTAGGGGGCGAGGCTTAAGAGGTTAAGCTGTGTATTCACAATTTTCTCCAGTATCTTAGATAAAAACGGCAATTTCGAGGTGCGACGAAAACTACTCATGTCAAAAGGGTCTAAGCTGTTTTTTTAAGAAGGTGCTGAATAACCGCATGCTTAAAACTAACCGGAACAACACCAGATGACAAACTAATGTTCAACATGGACAAGATACTTGGACCAATGGAATCAAGTACCTGCTTAAACAGAGAAGAAGGAAACACATCACAAGGAAACCTGGCAGGCTTAATATGGGCAACTATATCTTTAAGCTGCTGCAGAGAAACAGACGTAAAACAGGTCAATTGATTAGGAGGTTCAACGGGAGCAATAAAATCATTTCTAACAGGTGAAAACTGAGATCTAATTCCATCAATCTTACCAATGAAAAAGTTTAAGAACTTTTCACACATGTCAGCAGAAGTAATGAGTGATGGAGTGGCAGTAGAGGGAAGCACAGCATTTATAGTAGAAAAAAGCACTCTAAAATGATGACTATTTTTGGAGTTGATGCCCGAAAAATAATTTGATCTAGCCAATATAACAGCTCTTTGATATTCTTTCAAATGATTCGTCAACATCTCATAAGAGACCTGTAATTTCTCTTTAACCCATTTACGTTCAACCCTCCTACACTCCTGCCTAGGAGCACAGGTTGTACTGTTCAACCAGGGCTGCCTTTTGACCTTTTTTTACCTGAGTTTGACAGGAGCCACAACATCTAAAATACTTAGACAAGAAGAGTTAAACTGGTCAACCAACTCTTCTAAACCCATACAGGGAAAGGGGGACTCGATCAATGAAATTAAAGGAGATACCTCAAAAGCAGCTGAAAATCTACTAGCTGTGCAATGAATGAGTATGCGAGCTAAAACAGAGGCAAGAACAGTATTACCCAGCGCACCACAGGGAAAATTAGAACAGTCTTATGATCAGAAAAAACAGTATCAGCAATCTTCACACCACCAACAGAGAATCCCAGAGATAATACAAGGTCAAGCGTATGACCACATTCATGAGTTGGGCAAGAAACACATTGTAAGACATCAAATTACTCTAATAAATTAAAATATTATTTGACCAGGGCCTTTGAAGGGCAGCACACATGGCCGTAACTACCATTGAGGACACCGAGGTCATGACCTCGGTATTTTTTTCTAGAAGTGTTGAAAATAGCCGACGAAACATCAACGGACTGTACTTGCAGATACTGCTGTCATGTCAAACCAAATTAGTCGGCTGTAGCGGAGTGTTACCTTAACCAATTAAAGAACACAATGCAGTGTCTCGCACAGCTCACATA
>JACXGM010013023.1:0-23452 GCA_016801145.1 Umbra pygmaea
TTTGTACTTTTGCCATATTAGCTATTCCGGTCTGACCTCTGCATTGTTTTTGGAGTATTCTGCCTGTGGATTTCCCTATTTGTACTTTTGCCATATTTGCTATTCCGGTCTGACCTCTGCCTAGTCTTGGATATTTCTGTGCCTATTCCTTGAACAGTCATTCTTGTATTTCAAATAAACATTGTTCTTTTTACATTTTGAGTATCATTACAGGCCCCCCATGTTGCACAAGTACATGCTGCCCCACCTGGACCACAAGGTATGTTGAGACATTTTATCTTTTAATTTACACAACATTATGAGTGCCTTCAATTTAAATAACATACTGGCCACAAATTTACTTTGTAACTAATAATTTTGAATGAAACTTCATAACTGAAGTAAGAACTGATCACAATTATTTATCATTTTCAGACGTTTCACAGTCCAGAGCAGAAGGTCCTACACAGCCTCAACTTAAAGTATTTCCGCGAACCATGCAAGGCAACAGGAAGAGGTCCTTCAACAGCAAGTGGTATAAACAACACCCATGGCTTGCGTTCTCCCAAAGCCAAAACTCTGTGTACTGTTTTGCATGTCGACACTTCTCTTTGCCAAACACCCCAGCATCTGTATTCACATCACAACTGGGATTCTCTCATTGGAAAAAGGCAATGTACAAAGATGGTGGATTTAAAGTACATGAAAAGTCAGAGGGTCATGTCAATGCCATATTTGCATGGGGTGAGCTCAAGAAGGCAATACTAACAGATTCTTCCATACGTGATGCCCTTAATGAAGCATACAACAAGAAAGTCCAAGAGAATAGAAAATATATTAAAACAGTGGCTGAAGTACTTCTTTTGACGGCAACACAAAACATTGGACAATGACGTCACTGTGAGACAGAAGAGGCAGATAACAAAGGAAACTTTTTAGAAATTTTGGAAACGATTGCAAAGCATGACCCAGTGGTACATAAAAAAATGAAGGGAAAGCAGAATGCCAAGTACACAAGCAGTGTAATACAAAATGAAATCCTAGAATGCTTGGCAAATATGGTCCGTGGGGAGATAATTTAGGAAGTGAAGGAAAGTGAAGTGTTCTCTGTGATTGCTGATGAAACCAAAGACCTGAAAAAGAAGGAGCAGCTCTCACTGGTACTTAGGTACTACTACAATGGGGCAGTGCACAAAAGTTTTCTTGACTTTCAACAAGCCACACGGTTAGATGCAGAAGGACAAAATCATCCACTGTTTGGAAAGATATGGACTTGAGTACAGATCCAATCTTGTGGGAAACACAATGAAACACTCAATGAGTGGGAAACACTCTGGAGTGGCAGCCAGAATAAAGTCTGATGCAAAACATGCAGTTTATGTACACTGTAACGCACATTGCCTGAACTTGGTACTCATTGATACCGTGAAGGCAGTCCCAGAGGCTGAATGCTTTTTTGCACTACTGCAGAAGCTTTATGTGTATATCTCTGGGTCCTATGTTCGCCAGAAGTGGCTGGATGTGCAAAAGGAAATGTATGAATGTCAGCCAAGGGAGTTGGAGAAGCTCAGTGACACGAGATGGCCATGTAGATACTTGGCCTGCAGGAATCTAATGGACCGATTACCTGCTGTACTTTGTGTTCTGCATGACATTGCTACAGAAAATAGTGGGGAAAGATCTGTAGATGCTCAAGGTTTGCTGACTCAGCTAGACCTAAGCTTTGTCAGTCTTCTTGCAACCTTTTGAAGGCTCCTTGGGGATGCAAAGGTGCTGTCTGACATCCTTTAATCTCCTTCACTTGACCTTGTCATGGCAGTGGATTTAGTAAGTGCACTCAAAGACTCATTTCAGGAGTACAGAAGTGAAACATTTGTTGACAATTTTTGGAAAAGTATTGTAGACACTGCCACAAAGTGCAATATAGCCATTGAAAATGCAAAGAAAAAGAGGTCTCAAAAAGTTAGTTCCAGATTTGGTGGGTCTGTCATAACCTCTACATTGGGTCAGTGCAAATGTAACGATGGTGACAAGGATTCCTTTCGGAGGACAATCTTCTACCCCATTGTGGACACAATACTTGGAGAGTTAGACAGGCGCTTCTCTATAGACAATTGTGAAATAATGAGAGGAATACAAGCTTTGGACCCCAAAAGCACATGTTTACTTCAAGAGGAAGTAGTCTTTTGCCTGGGAGAAATTTATGAAAGTGACTCTGAAGATCTCAGTCATGAACTCCACCAGACAAAGAGGCTTTTGCAAAAGAAACAGCAAAGCGGAATGCCGAACTTGTCCAGTATTGTTGAACTTGCAGTGTTCCTTGAACCTCATAAGGATGTTTTTCAAGAGCTTTTTCATCTGTGCAAGATAGCCATAGCCCTCCCGGTGAGCAGTGCAGCATGTGAGCGCAGCTTCTCAGCTCTTAAACTCATCAAGACCCATTTGCGCACAACGATGACAGACTGAGCAACCTAGGTGTTCTTAGCATTGAGTCTAGAAGAGCCAAGGCACTTGACATGGACAGATTTATTAAACTTTTTTTCTACCAATCACCAAAACAGGAGAATTCATCTGATCTGATTCATTTTGTTTTTTTGAAGTTAAAGGGGCTTGTTTGGTTTGTTAAAACTGTTTATGTAGAATTATAATAAGTTATATTTGGTCTGGTATAAGTCTTAACTGTTTGATTTAAATAAATTTAATGTATGCTGAATCAAAGCCAACGTTTCAATTTATACCTCGATCAGGGCCTTAGACCTGAATACCTTCTGGGTTGAAAATCACATTTTACACATTTTCATACATCACAAGGCATCCTATATTCTATTGGATGAGTTAAGAGTAGTTGAATTTTGCTATCTAACTTGTGAAGAGACATGGGCCTGGTTCCCCAAAACGTTCTTATCGCTAAGTAGTTCTTAACCTATAGGTTAAGGAAAAGGTTAAGAACTACTTAGCGATAAGAATGTTTTGGGGAACCGGGCCATGGTCTTTAATCCACTACAAGGAAATAGCTCTTGGAAAATGTGTACGCTATCCTGAACAAAATTACTGATAAAAAATAGACATGTTCAAATAACCAGAGATACTGGAGAACTGTGATAGGTGGAAATAAAAAAAATTACTTCATCATGATATGTATTTTTAACAGCATAGACACCTTTATTGGGCAGTTATGAGACAGGAAATCATGGGAGGGGATGTGACATGCAGCAAAGGATCGGGGTCCGGGATTAGAATCACGGTCGACTTGTGGGGTGGTCATGGCATTAAACTTCGCTATGCCATGGCCACCCCACACTAGCTCTGTGTCCCATCTTGGCCACCCCAGTAAAAATGTCCTGGATATGCCACTGGTCTTAACGCCAAAGGGTAATCGCATAATAATTAGGCTGCATTCATAAACACTATGTTAGAATATGAAATAATTGATTTTACTCACCGATCTACAAGTGGACCTTTCCTTTCCAAAAACATTTATTTGTCTAATGGGTCGAACTATGCTTACTCGCAGTCTGGACAATCAGGACTTCGGAGTCACTTTGTCTAAAAATTTCCTCCAAATCTTCTTGAATGTGGATATTCCTCTTCTTGGAGAAACTTTTTCCACATTTGGGTGGCAAACTATCTCTTGCCCATAAATACCGCTGTGCAACTGCTAGGCGTAAAGCTAGTAATAAAAAAACTAAGAATACTTTACGCGTGACTGCACCATATATTCTGTGTTGATCAGAATGATCAATACTATATGACTGAACAGCCCAGCTCATTGGCTGTCTAACAAGGTTACATTCAGACAATTCGGTTATGATTTGCTTTCTTTACTGTCACTTAAGTAAGTACTGTGACGACATTTCTGTGCGTAATGACAGAGGTACTACACAGACAAAGATATATCTATCTATATATTCCAGTTGCGTAGAATAACAAATCAGATATATTTTTTTAATCTACGTTACCTAAGGTATCTGAATCAAGAAGTATTGGGCAACTCTGAAACATTAGAGATGCACTCTAAAAAATTACCCAACCTTAACCACACCGCTGGGTCACTATTGGACAGAACATGCGCTGGGTTGGTTTGATCCAAGTGCTGGGTCTTACCATTTAACCCATATTTCTGGGTCATTCATTTGACCCAACCAGTGGGTGAAATTAACCCTCTTGCTGGGTTAATTCTTAGGCTGCGTCTCAATACGCATAGTATGCATACTTAATATTATGCCAGACTACGATTAGTGTGGTGTAGTGGTATACTAATGGTGGTATCTTTGGTGTACAGCAGGGGGCGGTGGCGCATGGTGTTGGGGACTGTAGCACTGTTAAAAGCAGAGAAGAACATGCAGTATGTATGTTGGGTACTAGTCTGTCTATGGCTGAGTACAGAGAAGTGTCTGCAATAAAAGAGCCAACCTGATGTACAAGTCTCTGTGAGTTATGTCCATTGAGGGCTGAGATACAACATATGGCGACGAGGATATAAGGACTGTGTGTTTTGCCAGGTCGATGGCTGGCATGGTGGGTTCCGTGGCGCCTTTTGATAACCAGTTGTAGTCGTGGGAGGAGTATTGTGAGATATTAACCCATTTCTTCATTTGCCATAGGCAAATGATGTTGGGTATTTGGAGAAGCAACAGGCCATTTTGTTGAGCTGTGTGGGAGCGCAGGCATATACGCTGATGAGGAATTTGTTGAGTCACCGAAGCCTGGCGAACGGAGCTATGGGGAGCTGGTGATATTGCTGAAGAACCACTTTAATCCCAAGCCCAGTGAGGTAGTTCAGAGGTGGAAGTTTATTTCACGGAACAGACATCCAGAGGAAAGTATAGTGGAATATGTGGCTGAACTACGCCGACTGGCGCAAGACTGTAATTTTGGGGACATGCTCACGGTTATGTTGAGAGATAGGTTGGTCTGTGGGGTTAATGACGACGGCATACAACGGCGGTTGCTGGCGGAAGATGGACTAACATTTGAGACAGCACTACGGAAGGCTCAGGTTACTGAAGCGGCTAATAAGGATATAGCTGCTTTGCACAAGGATCAGGGACATCGGCTGGGCACTACTGTCTTCAGGATGGACGTTGGAGACCGAAGTAAGTCGGGTGTTAACAGGATGTTCTATCGTTGTGGTGGGAGTGGCCACGGGGTGACGGACTGTAGATTTGCCAGGGAAAAGTGTTATAATTGTGGGAAGCTGGGCCATGTGAGAAGAGTATGTCATATGTCACAGCGGGACCTACTGGTGAGAGAGAAAGAGGAGCTTGAGATCGACACGGGATGTTGTGTGACCGTATTATCAAAGGGGGAATATGACAAATTGAAAGCTAACATGCCTAATGTCACGATGGCCAGGACTGTCAGGGCTGTCATGGCATTTGAGCTAATGTGATGGTCTATGTGTTTTATATATGTAGTATGAATGTGTAGTGCTGGGCGGTATGACCAAAAATGTATATCACAGTATTTTTCAAAATTATACCGGTTTCACGGTATATGATGGTATTTTAATTTTTTTCCATGCATAATACGGTGTTCCCAGCATTTTCTACTGGTTGAGATAGGAATTATTGCAGTAGATTTGTAAATTTTTGGTATTCCATGTATTCGATGTTGTGAGTAGAATTTACAGCTGTTGCACAAAATAAAAATAAGACTTGTCATAGCTAAATCCACCGTAAGCAATGCGCGTTCGTAAAATCAGAATATTAATACTGATAGTTGCTATGTCAGATGACTCTACAGTGTAACCCTATGGGGCGAATATGCTATCTAGAAATAAATCGCTTATTTTCACTGTTAAAAGGCACATACATGTTATTATAAACATTTGTCAATATTTAAAAGGCCCTTATGGAATATTCCAGTGCATATTTACCTTATATATTGTAAATGGGCCTCTAAAAATGCTTATTGTGTTGAGTGAACACGTCGCCAAATAAGTCTCTGAGCAGTGTTTACCTTTTCTCTTCAGTCTCCGGAGTCCTGGCATAACCTTTCGTAGTTCATCCATCGCCAAGGACAGGTTAAACTTACTCGATGGCGAAAATTGTAACTGTAACTAGTGCTGCAATGTAATGTACTGCATTGTTAGGCTATTATTATTATTAACAGACATCGATAAACACTTCCCATATTGTAGCCTAAAAAAACATTCATTTCACATACAGCTCCCCTTACTTTTCGCCTTTCTGGTTCACGGGGGAACTTGTAATTTCTTCCCCTCTTCCCGGTCTTTCATTGCAGCCAAACGCGCCACAGTTGTGTGAATTTTTTCAGTAATTTATGTAATTTTTGAAATAATTTATTGCATTTTTCCAATATTCGCTTCACTATGTCAATGGGAATCAGCTGAATGTTGGGCTCCAACATGGAGTCCACGAAACACGTGACCACCTCAAAACCAATCGCATAACAGGATAGCTAAGAACACTCGATTCCCTAGTTGGCCATACATATGGCTCTGTTTTTAAACATTCCAACGTCGCCCCCTGGCAACCGTTTCATTCCATAAGCCATAAAGTGTAAAAGAAAAGAGAAGCTACCATTAAAATACTTGCATTTCATTGGCTAAAAAATATATTATTTTCATGTAATTATAAATTCCACTAATAATAAATTAATCCCTAAATTCGATGTGCCTGCAAGAGAATTGTAAATAGCTAATCCCTTTTACTAATTGTTCTGAGTAAAAAGCCAAATAATGCGTGTGTGTGCTGTGGTGCACTACGGTATGAAAAATACATAGAATTAGCTGCTTTAACCAACTTTAGTTAGACAAAACAACTAGCATTGTCCTAACTTGAGAAAGATAACAGAAAATATATTCACAATTTAGCATGAGGAAGGGCAGTGAAGCGTCAGTCTTAACAAGCATGCTCAATACTGTAGTGATGTAAAACGTAATGTTTTACATATTGGGATGGATCCCACAGCTGAAAGTGACTGATCAAGATTTGTTTGTAACTTACAGTAATGTTAGTACCGTTTTAACGAACAACAGATTGGCTATTTCCAGGCATTCATAATCCATGTAGTTCGCTGCTAACGTAATTAGTGTGCCGTATATCTTCGATTGAACAAAACAGTCTTTTTCCAAAGAAATTACAGCTAAATCTTAATGCAATCAGAGAGTCAGAAAAACAATACATTTTAAATAATTTATATAAATCTGCGCCCTGGCTGTGCCTGCTAGCTACTAGTCCCATTGCAACAGGTATAAATATAAAGTCTGACGTAAAGGGCATTTTAGGTCGGACGTACCGTTAGGACCTATATATATCCAGCTGGTGCAACCGGCCCCTGAGCACTACATTTTACCCTCACCACGCATTGCAGTCGCACCATACGTGTTTAGAAGCGCAACATTGAAAAGGGTCTGAACTGAAACAGTGTCGCACAGTGTAGCGTTCCGGACGTTATATATTCAAATACACCGGTATCGCGGTATATAAAAAATTCCTTTCATAACAAAAATAAACACCGGTATTCGGTGTGAACCGGTATATCGCCCAGCAATATGTATGTGTTTTTGTTAGTAGTGGTGGGCGGATCGATCCCAAAATATCGATACTACCGATATTAGGTCTCTTGTTTGAAGATCGATATTAGCGTCAATAGGATCGATACCACTTTCCGTTTCTCTCTTCTACACATTATACCAAAGCATAGAACTGTCACACTGTGCAAACAACGTTCCGTTGTCATGAACACATCTTAATTGCTTCTCCAACTCTGCTGCTGTTGCTTATGACTGTGCAGTGAACGAATACGGGTCACGCACGCACAGCGCGATGTGCACACTGACTACCCGGTACCAACCGCGAATCCTAAAGATACAGTAGCTACATACAGTCAACACGTTTTTACAAAGTCACACAGGTGGCAGGTAGAGATTCCACTACTTACCTTATATTGCACTGTGAAAACACACATAAAAAACAAGACAATATGTATATATTCTAAATCAAGATAGAATATGCTTAACCTGTTAGGGATCACCCCCTAATTGTCAAATTCTCTCTAAAATACTGTTTTGGATATGTAAAATTCATTTCAAACAAATATACACAGTGAATATGGCACAAGATGAAATAAAGAAAATGCATAATTATTTTCTGTTTTTATTTTTCTACATCCTCTTTAAAAGAACCCTACAAAGCTATATATTAAGATAGGATACTGGATCCAATTCAAATAATGTTGTTAAGGGGCTGGCCACATAAGTCTAACATTTTAGAGTGATTGAGTGAACAGCCAATGAGCTATAGCTTTGTTTGTGAAACTTTATTTTTAGATAAAATGCACCATGATGACGTTTACATCCGGGTCCTGAGACGAACAACACAGTTCTTTCCTGAATTATCTCTTGTCAGTCTTCAGTTAAAATTGTTAATCTTGCACATTTTTAAGATCTCTGTTTCATAAGGATGACGTATATGCCGAAATTGCTAAGCATTTGGACACTTTTCACATCCGTCTTTTGTTCAGAAGTGCAGGCCAAATACACTAGGTTTTTCATTTATTTATGAATACATTTAACAGTCCGGTGAGAAAATGCTATTTTTACATTCAAGATGGATTTTACCTGGGAAAACTAAGCTTTAAGTCATTACTGGGACCCTTTGATGACCAAAAAGAAGGATTTTATGACCGTAAGCAAAATTATCTTCCAGTACTCTATACAGAGATAATCTGACCTCCTAAAATGTCTGAAAATAAGACAAAAAACATGGTAAAAAGTAACATAATAAGTAAGTAATCCTTAAAGCTGCATTGTGTAGGATCTGCTTCCATTTAGTGGTGAAATTGTATATGACAAGCAACTGAAGCCCCTCGCGTTATTATACCAGCAACGTGAACCTGGATATTAGTTTTTTCTTTCAAAACAATAGCGCTTGTTTTGATTCATTGCAATAATAATTGTTAACTCACTACACAGCATGTGAATTGTAACCAAATGCAATTATATTGTGTGTAAAGAAACAATAAGAGCATGTGATAGCAAAAATAATAATTTAAATTTTTTTATTAATAAAAGTAACAAATATGTTTCAAACACAATTTGATTGAATAAATTGTCAGTGTCTCATGTGAAAACACGATTACATTTGAAAAACATTCACTATAACAGAATACTAATTTTAGCAAAACATGAACACGGACACTACCTATGCAATGAATAAACAATGATTATTGCAATGAACCACGAGCGCTATTATTTTGAAACGAAAAATCCCAGTTTGTGTTACCAGGCGAACGTTCTTGCCTTATGTACAGCTTGAGCCAGCGCTGCTATTACATGTCCTCGAGAATAGACATGATCTTACATCTTCAACAGACTTTGAAATTTGCAGGCAGTCGTGAGTAATCTCCCCCTGACATTCGTCATGGTGCCACTAGTGTAAAAGCGCGAAAGGCCGTGCTTGAATTTCTAGGTATGTCCCTCTTTGGCTAATGTATTTTAAAGATGGAGGCATAACATGGCTGCCGCAATTCGAGCGGCACCATTGTAGGTATTGTGAATGGAAGATTCTACACGTACGAAAATACTTTGATTATTAGGTGGAAGTAATTACTCATGAATGAGCACATATTTTTGAAAGAACAAAGGTTTTTTTGCTAAGAATCAACTCAAAGAAATACACAGTGTAGGTTTAAAGTAAGATAAAAATATTTTAAATGATAAATATCTCATAAATAATGATACACTACTATCCTGTACGTTAAAGTACATTCCTTGCTTTTAATAGTAAAAAGTATCGGTGTCAGTATCAATATTGGCGATACTGGCCCTGTATTACTTGGTATCGGATCAAACTCAAATTTAGCAGTATCGGCCACTTCTATTTGTTAGGCGCCGACCTCTGGGCGCTGATGAGTGGTAGGCACTTGGTTACTCATTGCGCATGAATGGTGCACTAGCTAAACTTCCACACCACTGCGTAATGAGTAACCAAGATGCCTATTTAATCCCAGCATTCCAGAGTTTCAGCACGTGTTATTGTGGACCTGTTCCCTGTCAGGAGAGTATACGTTTAAGTCAGGTGTCAGTATGTTGTAATCCATTGCAAGTTCCTTTATTGATTGAGTCTTCACCTTGTGTCGTACATAATGGAATGTGTGTAGTCGAACCAGGCGTATCTTATTTTGTGTCTGTGCCACGGTAAGAGCACAGTAATACATATATCTGTTGTGCAGTTCCTGTACACAATTGTGTTGCAGTGTTTTCCTGTATTCATGGCTTTACGTATATCGTTCATTAAACAACTTGAAAACTCCTCCCGCATCTGGTCTCCAATCTCTCCAACACCACAACGAAATTCTTTGACACCTGGACTGAATACATGCTCTCTCATTTTAAAAACATATACCGGACAGTCAGTGAATGTTCTAGGGAGCGCCTAGGTTAAAGTCCATCACAAAGGCCTTACCAAAGAACTGACAGCAGTTGTTATGGCAGGGACTGGACCTAATTTATTAGGTAGATCATGGCTCACAGCGATGAACCTCTGCTGGGAAACAGTAAGAAAAAGAACATTAAAGACAGCTCAGAGTTGTTTCAGGACATTTTAAGGACACATTAAACAGTTTTTAAAGAGGAACTGCGAACATTAAAAGGAGCCACGGCTAAGATTCATGTATCAAGAGATGCAAATCCACATTTCTTTAAAGCAAGGTCACTGCCTTTTGCCATGAGAAAGTGGAGGCTGAACTGGATCGACTGATTAAAGACAATATAGTTGAGCCACTGGGCAGCACCTGTGGTGCCGGTGTTAAAGCCGGATGGGGCCGTGAGACTGTGTGGGGACTATAAAGTAACTATTAACCGAGAGTTGTCATTGGAGCAGTATCCCCTTCACCGAATGGAGGACAAGAGGCCCCAACTCCAACGTCAGTGACAGAACTGAGAGCCTATTTTGGACTGTTGAATTTCTATAACCGGTTCTTGCCGAACCTCTTGACATTGCTGGCACCATTGCACCGGCTTTTGAGGAAGGACGTCCCCTGGTGTTGGACGGCGGATCAAGCAAAAGCCTTTGAAAAATCCAAAGAGTTATTGCCGTCAAGCTGTGTGTTAGTCCACTATGATGAAGGAAAACCATTAGTGCTTCCCTGTGATGCTTAGTAGTACGGTGTGGGAGCAGTGCTGGCACATCGCATTGCAGATGGATCCGAGAGGCCCATAGGGTTTGTATCACGGACACTGTCAGTAGCAGAGAACAACTACTAGAAAAGGAGGGGCTAGCTGTGGTGTTTGGTGTAAAAAAATCCATAAATATCTGTATGGCCGGAAATTTGTGATATGTACAGATCATAAACTTTTACTAAGTTTACTGAATGCACTGAAAGCTGTGCCCCAGATGGTCTCGCAGAGGATTATGAGATGGGCAATGCTGTTGGGGGCCTATAAATATGTGATTTCTTACAGGGCAGGCAAGGACAATGGAAATGCTGATGCCCTCAGCCTTCTTCCTGTTCCAGAAATCCCTGAGGGTGACGGGGAGGAGGAACAGGTATTGATGACATCAGTGCACATCAAACACTGGACTTCTCGTGATCCTGTCCTATCTAGAGTGTGTGAGGATGTGCTTAAAGGTTGGCCTGATCACAGCACTACTAATGATTTTGCACCTTACAAACAAAGACAGCAGGAGCTCAGAGTTCAGGATAGGTGTGTGCTGTGGGGAGCCAGCATCATCATTCCGGAGCCAGGACGTTCAGGATTGCTGAAACAGTTGCATCAGTCTCACCCAGGTATGTCCAGGATGAAAAGCCTAGCCAGGAGTTACCTGTGGTGGTCACAGTTAGATGCTGACATTGAGACAAGAGTAAAAGGTTGTACTGTGTGTCAAGAACAGAGAAAAATCGCTATGCGGGCCCTACTTCATCCATGGGAGTGGCCCCGACAGCTGTGGAAAAGAGTGCATATGGACTATGCTGGTCCTTTTCTGGGGAAGATGTTCTTGATCTTAGTTGACGCCCATTCTAAGTGGATTGATGCATATCCCATATGTTCTGCAATGACAGCTACTACTCTGGACTGCCTCCGAGATAGGTTCAGTATGCATGGCCTTCCTAAAATGATGGTGTCGGACAATGCACAATGTTTTGTGAGTGAGGCAAGCAAAGAATTTATGTCTCGAAATGGCATACCACATGTCACCTCGGCACTGTATCATCCCGCCTCAAATGGTCTGGCGAAGCGGGCAGTCCAGACACTTAAGGAACTCCTGAAAAAGAGTTCTGGAAACACTGTGGGCACTAAGTTGCATAGAGCATTGTTTAGTTATTGTATTACACCTCAGTCTACAACAGGACTGTCGCCTGCAGAGATGATGATGGGAAGGAAATTGCGATGCACCCTGGACAAAATGCACCTTGACTTTGCCAGCAAGATTGAGGCAAAACAGCAATTGTAGAAGGAGCAGCATAACCAACATGTGGGATTTCACAATTTTGAAATTGGAGACACTGTGTATACCCAGAACTTTGGGTGGGGGCCAAAGTGGGTGCAGGGAGTGATTGAGGATATCACAGGACCTGTATCCTATGAAGTAGCACTAGGAAGTGCCCAAGTAGTGCGACATCATGTGGATCAGTTATTCAGTAGACACCAGCTCAGCATGCCGACCAAAGACGGTCAAGCTGCCTGGGGTGTCCCACCTTGTGATAAGGAGATGTTGTCAAGGGATGCTACTAGTAAGGAGCTGGAAGCACTTAGTGAGGCCACAACCCTGGACGCGATTCCAATCATGGATGGCCGGGGGCTTGAGAGTTTGCTACCAATTTGTCCTAGAAATCAATTGTTAGATTTACCCAGTGCTCCAATGGGGGTTGAATCAACTCCTGCTGTGGAGGGGAACACACCGGAGAGGGCACCCCCTGAAGTGTTACGGTATTCAGTACGAGACAGGAAGCCAACCGCATATCTTAAAGACTTTGTGAAATAAATACCTACTCGCATCTCTTATGGACTTGGGGATATTAAGAAAGAAAAAAAAAAAAAAGGTTGTTGAGGAGGATTTTCTCTGAGTTAAGTGGAAGGGAAATTGGGTGTAGTGGTATATTAATGGTGGTATCTGGGGTGTACAGCAGGGGGCGGTGGCGCATGGTGTTGTTGACTGTAGCACTGTTAAAAGCAGAGAAGAACATGCAGTATGTTTGTTGGGTACTAGTTTTTCTATGGCTGAGTACGGAGAAGTGTCTGCCATAAGAGACAACCTTGAAGTACAAGTCTCTGTGAGTTATCCATTGAGGGCTGAGATACAACAATTAGTATGTCCCAAACCATAGTACGCAAGTATAGTATGTCAGTAGGATTTTCGAAGTATGCAACCCCGCATGCTTTTTGGCCTGATATAGCCCACAATCCTTTGCAACACAGAATAGAAGGGGTTTCCCGAAGCCGATCCTTCTTTGGCTGTGTTTAAATGTAAGTATCCAAATGTTAGGTAATAATAAATGTGTCATTACATTCGTTTTTTTTTATATTGTACCAATATTAAATACATTTTAAATGAAATGCGAACAGGTTGTGCCAAATGTTTAATGTTAAAATGTTGCTTTGTTGCTTGTGGAAGTGGTATAATTTTAGATGCGACATTATGACGCGTTAGTATATCCCCATGCTAGCATACTCGCTTACAATGTACGGTAAAACTTTATTTTGAGAGTCCGAAAAGTGTATCTGTAGATGCTCTACAGACTATCTGCAGACTATCAACAACATTTTAAAAAACTATGTACTAACCCTAATCCTAACCTTAACCATTCCCCTAATGTTAACCCTAACCTTAACCATCACCCTAAAACATTCTAAACTTACCCCTACCCTTAAACTACACAATTAGTTTCTTATCAACAGATAGTTTGTTGATGATAAAACTATCTGTAGAGTACCTACAGATGGAATTTCGTACTCTCCAAATAAAGTGTAGCCCTATATACTTACTAGTACATACTTTACCACCACCTGCGTAGTACGTTCTTTTAGTACGTAGTATGTAGTATGCATATTGGGATTCAGCCTTACTCATGTGCTGGGTTATTTCCTGTCTCATTGCCTTGATAAAATTAGTAACAAATATTTTTTGATATTACGATGTAAAATAAATATTATCTATGTAATACAATAAACCAGAGGCCATGGTATATGTGATTTCAATCTTGTTTATTTGTTTTTTAAAACATTTTTAATACATTTCTTTACACTTTTTTGAATTCAAGTATTGAATAAAATTGTAGACTTTAAATTACAAATGTCAATCTATCCATATATTTAGGCATTAAAAATCATTATAGAAACTAATTTGAACTCATACGATTACAATTTCATTCATTAGGGTCCTTCAGAAGCTAGGCGAGGGTCCTCCTCACCATTTGGAGAACACGTAAATGGAACAAAAATGGAACAGGCTAGCAAGTGCCCCGCATTGCGTCAGTGAAAATGTCAGCCTTTGGCACTGCAATTCAACAGTAGACAGTAGCAATTTGTACTGGCATTTAAACGTTAAACTTTACTTATATGTACTACCATTTTAACAAATGTACAGTACCGTTAAACACTAAAGATACTCATATTTGAAAGCATCGTGCCTCGTAATCAAATATACATCAATGGCAGCAGTGACAGCAACAAGTTCCAAACACAGGATCAAATACACTTGGCACAAAAAAAGACAAATGGCTCCATCTGTTGCATTTTTGATAGGCAATTTTGAGATTATTGACCTATATAACACTCTTTAACTATTTAACCACATCGGTTGGCTTTACATATTATAGATATAGGCTAAACATATATGCCAAACAACGCCAACTGAACAGTATCATTACAAACCACACACACCTTCATTCTCTACAGATATCTCAGTAGTATCTATGCCGTCCACACCTTCCACTTGTTCGGCAACGTGTATTTGCTGTTGGAGGGCGGAGTATGCGCTGATTGCGTAATGGGAATCGGGTTTGATAAATACTAAGATAAATGTGGAAGCATAGTGTGCGCTATTACCGAACTTGCATAAACAGATGCAGCGCAAACTGTGCTAGTGTTAGTAAATTTGGCCCTCAGTCCTTGGTTGAAATTCGGAGAATCCTTGACATTGGAACAGTCCTACGACGGACTTCGATGACATAGTATTCTCAAAATTCTGGCTTCGGAGGATTCTTCCTTGACTTTGAGAAACAGCTTATGTCTCGATGGCGTGGCCTGGAACAATGGCAAAGGTCTGACATGTCCCCCTCATCTCATCCCTGAGGCACAGAATGTGCAGCAATGCTCCAGTCATCTCATGTAAATATTCAACCATGTTGTTCCCAACCTGTTGATTAGACACAATCACTTAGTGTGTTGCAATATAACTAAAATGCTAGTTAAGCTTTTTTGGTGGGAGTATAAAATATTATATTGCAAACATTACCTAATATGACCAAATGTGAAAAGAGACAAGTCGCTAACTACGTTATATTACCCTAGACTCATTTCCCGCTGATTTTATGCACGAGCCCTGTGAGGGACTAACTTACTGCGCTTGTATGGATTTCATAACGTTTTCCTCACTTTTAAATACGCAACGTTCTCAATGAATACGATAACTACGTGATTAATTTACAATTTAAACTGCATATTTCAAATAGGCTTCATAAATAGCTGGTTTACAACAAAAGATGTAACGATGCGACATTTTGTCAAAATATCGAACCGGCTAGCTGTGTCTATTTAATGTTTCACATAATAAATACGTACCCTCAGACTTCCATATCAAACACTGCATTGTTGAACAGTAAAATTAGCTTGCTGCTACCACAACTTATTAAAAATGTAGGTAAACATTCATATTAACTATAAAACACTGCATGCTCCGTGTGGTGTGCTCCTCGAGTCAGAAGTGAAGAATCCAGAAAGTTCTGCAAACAATGAAAAAGAAATAAACCAGTTGCTGGGTCAAAATAACCCAACCAGCTGTTTATTTGTGAATAACAACTGATTTGACCCAGCATGAGCAACCCAATAATGTGTTTACAGTACCCCAAACAACACAACATTTTGACCCAGGACAATCAACCCAACAATTCGTTTACAGAAACAACCCAGCATTTTTTTGAGTGTACAATTACTTTTTTGAGTTACTCTGAGTTCACATGTTTTGTGAAGTCCCTACTAGTGCTGGGCGGTATGACCAAAATGTATATCTCGGTAATTTACAAAATTCAACCGGTTTAACCGTATATGACGGTATTTCTTTTTTCATGCATAATCAGGTGTTCCCAGCATTTTATACTGGTTGAGAGAGGAATTATTGCAGTAGATTGAATTAGGATGGTCTGTTTTACTGTCATGATGAGTGAATATTGTAGAATATCAAAACAGCAGCTCTGGGAGGCTATTCTGACATCCTGCAAAGAACTTCAAGCAGGAAGTTCAATGGATGCAAGAAATGTGAAGGTGATATCAAAGAAGGGGTCCTATGTTAACGTGTTACTTGTCCTGTTAAGATGGCTTTGATTGAAATGGCTTTTGATTTCAGTAAATAAGTAATTACCTCCTAATGCTGGAAATTCAACCTGATGGTTGTTGCTGTCATTTGCATTGACTACAAGTGAAATCTCTGAAAACTCAAAAAAAAATCATTAGCATAATAATTTGGAATGTGGTGTAATGATAACAAGCATTTTGACTTGGTAGATGTTGATTTTAAAGTAATGTTGAAAACTATTTCCCATGCTTGTTCCGATTTCCAGCCGCAGCCTGTCAGTTTCCCTGTACTAATGTACCTCTTTATAAAGCATACTGCAGATGGAGAAAGTCAGCAGAGCACACACACATACATGAAGAGACACCGGAAGGGGTGGTGCAAGACGCTGTGTTTGCAGTAGGAGCGCAAAGGTGTAGGTGTGTGCATGTGGGGAAAAGAGAACTGAAGGGCGAGGGAGCACATTAGATTACGTCACGAGCCATTTCGTCTGTGGTGCTATCTGCAATGGAAAATTAGGTACAAGCAAGTCGAGTTCAGCTGTTACCAGTAAAGGTAGTGCATTGTGTTTGTGGATGAGTTCTTTGAACTATTGTTGACTAGTTCACATTGACTATTGAATAGTGTTTTTGCTTGAAATGCCTATCCCTAATTGAATTATGCAAATTATAGTTTGAAATACAATAACAACAAATATACATAATATACACTCACCTAAAGGATTATTAGGAACACCCGTTCAATTTCTCATTAATGCAATTATCTACTCAACCAATCACATGGCAGTTGCTTCAATGCATTTAGGGATGTGGTCCTGGTCAAGACAATCTCCTGATCTCCAAACTGAATGTCAGAATGGGAAAGAAAGGTGATTTAAGCAATTTTGAGTGTGGCATGGTTGTTGGTGCCAGACGGGCCGCTCTGAGTATTTCACAATCTGCTCAGTTACTGGGATTTTCACACACAACCATTTCTAGGGTTTACAAAGAATGGTGTGAAAAGGGAAAAACATACAGTATGCGGCAGTCCTGTGGGCGAAAATGCCTTGTTGATGCTTGAGGTCAGAGGAGAATGGGCCGACTGCTTCAAGCTGATAGAAGGGCAACTTTGACTGAAATAACTACTCGCTACAACCGAAGTATGCAGCAAAGCATTTGTGAAGCCACAACATGCACAACCTTGAGGCAGATGGGCTATAACAGCAGAAGACCCAACTGGGTACCACTCATCTCCACTACAAATAGGAAAAAAGGGCTACAATTTGCAAGAGCTCACCAAAATTGGACAGTTGAACACTGGAAAAATGTTGCCTGGTCTGATGAGTCACGATTTCTGTTGAGACATTTCGATGGTAGAGTCAGAATTTGGCGTAAACAGAATGAGAACATGGGTCCATCATGACTTGTTACCACTGTGCAGGCTGGTGGTGGTGGTTTAATGGTGTGTGGGATGTTTTCTTTGCACACTTTAGGCCCCTTAGTGCCAACTGGGCATCATTTAAATGCCATGGCCTACCTGAGCATTGTTTCTGGCCATGTCCATCCCTTTATGGCCACCATGTACCCATCCTCTGACGGCTACCGCCAGCAGAATAATGCACCATGTCACAAAGCTCGAATCATTTCAAATTGGTTTCTTGAACATGACAATGAGTTCACTGTACTAAAATGGCCCCCACGGTCACCAGATCTCAACCCAATAGAGCATCTTTGGGATGTGTTGGAACGGGAGCTTTGTGCCCTGGATGTGCATCCCACAAATTCTCCATCAACTGCAAGATTCTATCCTATCAATATGGGCCAACATTTCTAAAGAATGCTTTCAGCACCTTGTTGAATCAATGCCATGTAGAATTAAGGCAGTTCTGGAGTTGAAAGGGGGTCAACCACAGTATTAGTATGGTCCTTCAGGTGAGTGTATTTGCCACCTTTGGGCTCAACAGAGAAGTGAGAGGAGCCGTCACAGTAGAAAAAATTCTACAAAACGTTTGGTAATAGCCAACCATCCCTAAAAACCTGCGCAGCTGCCGTCGGGTAGTAGGTACGGGATAGGCGGAAATAGCCTATACTTTTCTAGCCGCAGGGCGCACTTCACCTTTGCCAACCTCATCAAGGTAAGCCGTACAATTAGGTACCTCAGCTAAAACCACATTTACCAAACACTGGAACGTTGCGGGCGCATTGGCCAGAGAGGAGCCAACATCACCATGTGCGCCGCAATTTCCAACAATGGTACACTCCTGCATAAATGTGAGATTGGCCCCTACAACACCGAACGCCTTCTTCTGTTTTTAGAAGACCTGCACAAAAGACTGTTGCCAGAGGTAGAAAGGGGGCAGGTGGGAGACCATTTGCCGATATATGTGATCACATGGGACAATGTGACATTCCACCATTCCCGTACAACCACAGCCTGGTTTGACGCGCATCCAAGGATGATGTCCCATTTTATTGGCCTTACTCCCCTTTCCTCAACCCCATTGAGGAGTTTTTCTCAGCCTGGAGATGGAAGGTTTTTGACCATCGTCCACATGACCAAATGTCCCTCCTGGATGCAATGGATGCTGCATGCCAAGACATCACAGCTGAACACTGCCAGGGGTGGATAAGGCATGCAAAAAGACTCTTCCCATGATGCCTTGCCAAAGAAGATATCAGGTGTTATGTGGATGAGAACAGATTAGCAGATTACTTTTTTTAAAATTATTATTCCGGTGTTCTTTCTGTTTGTATATCTTGCAGTAATGTCGTTTTGCAAATAAAGTCTTTACTCCAGCAATTCTGTCTCTGTCTTTTTTTTCATAAACTGTTCATAAAGCTACTCTGAGATGGTCATTTATGTTTTGTATTGCATCTCTGCAGCAAAAGAAACTAAATGCATCTGCAAAACACAACCTATGATCTCTACAATATACTGTCTATTGTATAAGGGCATCCCTGACACATCTAAAATAATGCAGTTTCTATAATTTCAGCCGATGATAGTGTTTTTTTGTCATTGTGTTATGATTGACTAAATGTTCCTGTTGGAAGAGAACATGTGTTAGTGTATTGAATAATTATTTGATTTTAGAAAAAAATTTAAATTGATTTTAAAAATCATTAGTCATCATGGTTTGGGCGTAATGTGCAATAAACCAATCAGAGCAATCATCTCTCATTCCCTTTAAGAGCAGGCGCGCTTGTTCCATGGTGGATTGCTATTATAACGGCGGATTGCTATTGATTTTTCTTTTTACAAAATGTAAATAAAGAAATGTCACAAGACAGCCTACTTTCCGATGTTTTGGACTCACTCTCACTAAATCATGACGTTATGAACGCATGGGAATATTTTTGCAATGTAGTCTAACATTAGACCGAGATTACTCTTCTGTCAAATAAGCTTTGCTCTCCCGTTCTGTATTTCTGGGTATTTGGGTTAAGTTGCAACGGCACATGCATTTCAACATCACGTCTCCTGAAGTCCTCTAATATTTCCTAATTAATGTCATCAACACATCCATGATTCATAGAAATGTTGCGTAAAACACAACAAGCCACAAAGAATGCTGTGACTTGAGTAGTGTACCTGTTCTATCCAAACACCTGACACGCCATTTCAGTGTGCCAAATGTTTGTTAAATTAGGCTACACTGCGTGTTTGTGTGTGTTTTCGATTAAACAGCATTTTGCGCACTTGCTGGCACATTAAAATGTGTCATCATTAACCATGTCTTTAATGGATAGCCATTGTCTCCTTCACAGCCACCCATCCAAGGGGGGATTCCTCATGGCAAAGTTGCCATAAATGAGTTGTGAGTTATTCGCAAAGACATGGGTGATTTTACTATTAGCATTGAAAATGACTTGTATGTTGATTGAATGGGTTCCCTTGAGGTTGATGTATATCAGTGCAAATAATTAATTTTTAATAATTTGAGTAAAAAACTAGATGTATACCTATTTTTTCACATTTTCGGACACCACCATAACTTCCCTCTGTGGTAATATTTTTCCTTCTAATTACGTATTGCAATAATGAAGAACTACTGCATTTGTGTAGATGAGAGGAGCAAAGTCTATGCCCATTGGGCACACACTATAAATTATGGTTAAGCATGCACCCTTAAAATAGCATATGAATAACACGCCACTGACTTTTAACCAGGTTTTTCCTGGTCAGTGGCGGAATTGTTTTCGGGAACTGCAAGATAGCACCAGGGAACGTTTGCACCGGAACACACCTCTTCTTTTCGCTGAACCGGCCATGAATGCAAGTTCATTCCCTAATTTACCGACACTCGTCTGTGGAGGGAAATGTCCCATATGCGTCAGGTGCAAGATAGGAATGATACATGCATTTGTGTAAAATTAAATTGTGCTGGGTGTAAGATAGGGCCCATAGTATGTTGTGTTAATGTATTATTGTATTTTGAAAATTCGTTTTGGAGTTTAGTTTACAGTGTGTGAATTTGAGCATGAAATTAACTGTTTTGCCAATTGTGTGTTTTAGTTGTGTTGGTGCGTTACGAGTTTAGGAAATTTGTTAAATGTATTAAAAAAATCTGTCATGGAGATTATAAAAAAACTGTAATCTGCACTGCAGCAAAAGAGACCAAATCTCTTTGGCCCAGTGGAGCCCCTCATTTTGTACTTTTTTTGTCAAATTCAAGTACAGTTAAGTGTATTCAATGATGTATTAACTTCAACTTAACATCTATTTGACTACACTTCAAGTGTAAATAGTATGCTAAAATGGAACAACTTTTGTCAAACTTCAAGTGCACTAAA
Organism: Umbra pygmaea; assembly: GCA_016801145.1. Lineage (NCBI taxonomy): Eukaryota > Metazoa > Chordata > Actinopteri > Esociformes > Umbridae > Umbra > Umbra pygmaea. Next base: position 21,230 of record JACXGM010013023.1, read on the forward strand.
ATACACTAATGAAAATCAAGATATATATATATATTTTTTTTTTCATGACCAAATAAGCACACTTTCAGTACAATTGCATTGTATCACCATTCTAATGGAAATACACTTAAAAAGGCATTGCAGCTCAACTTATAGTTATGTTTAAGTCAGCCGCGGTCGGTGGATCTTAATTGGGGAGGACAGGCTCGTATTACGCTCCGAACCGGAGTGAATGGAATGGTGCGCAACGAACAAAACCAATTGTTTTTTTGATTTGCACACATTCCATTCACTCCGGTTCTGAGCATAATACGAGCCCGTCCTCCCCAATTAAGATCCACCGACCGCGGCTGATTTAAGTACATTTTGTACATACTGTTAACATACTTACTAATACTATAAATTAGGGTAATTTAGTATGCCTCAGTAATATTTCAAGTGATCTACAAATGCACTCCCAAACTATATTTATTGCTTTAAAAGTGTCCCACTATGACAATAATAATGTATTTGAAGTGAAGTTAAATAGCAACCTAAACATAGACACGTACTTTCAGTGCAATGTTATTTTAGTGTTAGCTATAAATGAATTATGTTTGAAGTATATTTCATCTGTACTTTTATCCCCATTTTCTTATACTTGCAATAACATCAATTATGTGCATTACATCAACGGATTACAAATTTAACTTAAGGAAATTATCTTTATTACTCACACAAAAGTAACACACACAAAAGTAACACACAAAAGCAGATATCAGCAAAAGCAGGAATCTTGAACAGCCAACTTTCTCTGAAATGCCGTGAAGAGAACAATGGCGAACAGTTCACACATGCACATCTAGCTCTGACTTGAATTGCTACAGGCCTTGTAGCTCTCATTATTGCACTTCCTCCGTAGAAGGGCCCGGATCTCTGCCACCTCGGTATTGGGGAATCGCTCCCTCACTGCATCTGTGAAAACGGGAAAGAGACATGGGCATGAATTAAAACAAGATAGACAATGTATAACATTGAAATACTATCATTGATGACAATGTTTTTATCAATCAATCATGACAATGGATTTGTTTTCATAATTATGACATTACTGTACCTATAATTGCGTTGTTTTTTTCTGGCTCAAGCTGCTCCTTCAGCTTGCCTTGCATTCCTTTCCCTGTCAGAGTTGCCTTGGCCAAAGTGTCCCTGCCAAACAGCAATGTGGCCAGTTCCTGTCTGAAGAGGGACATTCTCCTCCCACTCAGCCTCTAATAGAGGTGTTTTGGGACTTACATGGATGAGTTGCCCAATGACATCTGGGAAAACACACAAGCAGATTAAGACAAAAGGTAAATTACAAACACGTCTCTATAGGGCAGGTTGGCACGTGTCTTGGCTTCAAGTGTTTTAACACAAACAGTACCTCCAGGATCTTGTAAGATTATTTTGTATGCTTATTGCACCCAATCATAACAACGATTTTGCAAATAAGGCAGATATTCTACACAGCAGAAAATAAAAAGCTAGTTGGTATTGTTTTTTTTACTATAAAGAGACTTACTTAGCCCTTTCTCGTAAGATCATTTTGACTAAGGGTGAATACCAATGTTCTGTCTTACCCCTTCCCCTTAGTTTTGCACGTTAATGTGAGTAAGGGCTATCCCAATTCTCATCGAGGGGAAGAGGTAAGGCTAAGGAGAAGGGGTAGATACCCCTTAAAACAAAGCATTTTCACAAGCTTACTTGAAACCAAGGGGTACCCAGAATACACTGCGCAACTGGCAACAATGCTGGCCAGATCACCCAGAGAGTCTAATAAATGTATTTTCGGCTTAAATAATTGATGGTTCCCTCTCCGGGAACCATCACCTTAATGTGGTGGAGAGGTTTGTGTGTCCCTATGAACCTGAGGGCTGTGTTGTCTGGAGTTTTGTGCTCCTGGTAGGGTCTCCCATGGCAAATTGGTCTCAGGTGAGGGGCCAGACAAAGAGTGGTTTAAAAACACTCCAATGAACAAGCGAGGAAGAGGAAGAGAGACCCTGCCCGGAGGAAGCCCGGGGCTTCCGTCTGGAGCCAGGCCTGGATGGAGGGCCCGTCAGCGAGCGCCTGGTGGCCGGGTTTGCCACGGAGCCCGGCCGGGCACAGCCCGAAGAAGCAACGTGGCACCTCCCTCTCCATCCCATGGGCCCACCACCTGTGGGAGGAACCGCTGGGGTCGGGTGCGCTGCCAAATGGGTGGTAGTGAAGGTCAGGGGCCTCGAC
>JACXGM010013024.1:0-23418 GCA_016801145.1 Umbra pygmaea
GATACTAGAGGGTGATACCACAGGTTGATACTAGAGGGTGATACCACAGGTTGATACTAGAGGGTGATACCACATGATATCGGAGATTGATATTAAAAGCTCTCTAAACCCACAACTTCCTATTTTTCCCCCCAACATAAATCACTCCTATCCCGTCTCATGGTCCTTTAGCAAAACACCTGGGATCTCTTCCTTTGGTAGCTGTTAACAGTGATTTAATTTCCACCTGATTTCCAACCCAACAACCTTCCTAAGATCCTCCTTGATAAGGATATACTCATAGAAATAGAATGGATAGAAAGGCCATTCCAATTCAAATCAATGTAGCAGAATGGTCGAAGCGGCAGCCATTTTTATGTGAACCATTCCATTGCAAATATCTAGCAGCCTACTTCCGCATTAAACTGATTTGCGTGTTGTCACCATGCCAACTAATAACAATCGCCATTTTGTTGTGTACTAATCGAATGACCACGCCAAGCAGTTCAATGTTCTTTCTATCCATTCTATTTCTATGGATAAACTGTATGTCTTCAAGTATCCAAAACAATTCTTACTGCTGTTAGCTTGACTTATCTATATAATGCTGCACTGTGTTTTATCTTGCTGAAGACGTTATTAAAAGATGTTATGATTGAAGGCTGAATAAGTGGTAGGGGAAGAAACACACACACTGTGTCCCAATTCGCATCCTGTGCATCACTGGAATTAACAAATTGTATTTATAGAATTTTCTTCAAATTCATTATGGCTACTTCGCGATTATGGGCTTACCTCACTTAATATTGACAAGAGCTGTTTAGGCCAGAAACAATATGGTGCCATACGGTTCGAATCAACTATGGACTGCAGTTTACAGTACTGTAAAGGAGCCTTAGCATTGAAGGGCAGTGATAATTGGACTGTCATCTGAAGGCCTGCTTGTATAATACATAAAAATTCTGAAAGTCAAAATTATGGCTGATAACTTTTAAGACTTAAGGTAAGTATAAATGTGACTATGGGAGCTTCGTAGTTTGCAAACCTTTACATTAGAATTTTGTATTGGTGAAACATTAATGTTTGAAATTTAATTGAAGTTAATGTAAAGGCTTTAGCTCCATGAGGAAATAACATGTGTAGAGGGGTTGAGTTGGGCTAACAGCATCCGATACAGATTTCTTTTTCCCTTGCAGACCAAATGCTTCATCTGCGGAATAGGAAACGACTACTTTGACACAGTGCCTCATGGTTTTGAAACTCACACACTCCAGGAGCACAACTTGGCTAATTATCTGTGAGTAACCTCATTCATTTCACCTTGTCATCTCCAGTCAGTATCCAGTGTGGGTATTCTGTCTGATGGGAGAAACGTTTGAGCTTTGGACACTGCAGACCTAGAAAGAAGCCTGAAGTTTAAAGAATAGAAAAGACAGATTTTCATTTCCGCTGTGACACTGCCCCCTCCCACTCCCACATTTTCTCTCTCGTTTTGTCCCTTTCATCTTGTCTTAATTGTTTCCGTCAAATTGAAAGGCAGAGGAGCGAGAGGGCATCCTTGTATTGTTCCTCTTTCTAAGAATGTCCTCCATTATAATATTAATTGTCCATATCCACATAAATTAACGTAGATAAAATGAAAGTGATTTGTGATGGGAATGTAGAGTATATGTTTTATTCCTAATGCCCACCTGATCCTCTTTCCGCATTACTATGCCATACAATGTCTCTGCTGTCTAGGTTATTGAAGTGACAGCAACTCAAAGAAGAGTTTGTTTTGTGTTTTTCAGGTTTTTTGTGATGTATCTCATTAACAAAGATGAAACGGAGCACACAGGCCAGGTGAGGTCAAGAATTCAATTTCAAATATCACCATATTTATTACGCAGTGCGCTACCTTTGGCCGGAGACATTTCATTATATAATGGCTTTCTAGTGCACTACTTTTTTAAATGTATAGAATTGTTTGTATATATAGTGCACTATTTTCACCTGAGGCACACTATAGTCTCTATGTAGCAGACTATTTGGGCCCGAGCAATAATCTCTGTGTGGTCTATATGTAGTGCACTACTTTGGAACAGAGATATATATTTGTTATGCAGTGCACCTTCAGAGTCCAGATTGACAACCAGTGTCTCCCTTAGCTAAGCACTGCACATGAAATGATTAAAACACAAGTCTATTGTTGAACCATTTGGATTCGCTCTCTTAACCTGTTAGAATTTGTATGAAAGAGAATGATTTCACCCCAGGGAAATGACTACACCAAATATGAAAGTAAAAGAACATATAATTTAAAAAGGAGAATGTACAGACTGCTAAAAAAGTAAAAAATTAAGTTTTTTTAAAGCAGCATTTGTGCAGGATTATATTTCTGTTACACTATACCATTAGGCCAAAACTCACCAAAGACAAGAGTGCGTGAAGATATTTTAGAATGCTCTGACGCCTCACTAATTTACATTGTTTTGCTTTTTTTGTTGGAATACCAAGAGAAAACATATACGGTAGTTAACGTTTAGTTTGTGTGAAGCGCATTGTAATTAGGATACGTTTTCACCTTAGAGGATAGATTTAGTGAGAGAAAGGGAGCTCTCCTGACAACACTTGTATATTTATCTGTCTGATGTTGTTTCCTTCTCGTTTTCTTCATCCTCTGCTTTGTACAGGAGTCCTACGTGTGGAAGATGTACCAGGAACGCTGCTGGGAATTCTTCCCCGCCGGAGACTGTTTTCGTAAACAATATGAAGACCAACTCAACTGATCAATATTTAAACTGATCAGTCCAACTGATTTCTGATCAACTGATCCATTGATGTGATCCAGAGACTAGACCCGTCCTTTCTTACTGATTCATATAGAAGGCTGGTTCATCCCCTCCGTCAGATAGCCCACATTGTTTGGAATGCTTTTCAGACTCTGTACATATATAATTATGATATTACACTGTATAATGTCTCCTTCCTGTGTGCATTTGAAGCACAAAGTCTGTGTTCCGACTTGAGAACTTTGCGGACTCAACTCTTCATCTGTATGTTTGCTTTAATAATTCATATTGATGACACGCAAAAACCAACTAGAACAAGAGGTAGGAATGAAGGAAGGGCGTCGAACGAAAGGAGTGAAAAATACCAAAATGCCATCGATGGAAATACTAAAACCAAACAGCCGTTGTGAATCGGAAGTGGGAGGCCACGTGGATTCACAGTTTCTCCTGAGAACAAATGAGGGAATAAAAAGGCAGTTGCTCATCGTACGCCTCAGGAATGTGGAGGTCTCGCTACTGTTCTGGTAGTACACACACATACAGTACTACGGTACCCTGTATCTGAGGCCACGGACAGAGGGTGGGTGGGATGGACGGATGGACAAAGGGTTATGATGAGGAAACAGTGCCTTACCAAGCCGGGGCAGGACAGAGCTGAGCTATGCAAGCTGGTGATCAGAGGAATGTTCGGTTCTATGCCATCGCCACATCGGGGCTAATATTTTTAACTGACACAACGGGAGGCTTTGTGTGTGTGTGTGTGTGTGAAACCGTGGAATGACGAGCGTGTGTCTGGGAAAAATGAGGACGGTGAAGGATGTATTGAAATACCGAGAGGGTTGAGAGACGGGAGGGAGAGGGTGGGCTTGAAGGAGGGAAAGGGAGTGAAGAGGAATGATGAAGAAAGGGGGGGGCAGGTGGAGGGAGAACACAAATATTTGACCCTCAGGACTTAGTGGGTTCTATATAATGGGCTGGGTCAGCATTCTATCACCACTAGTTCTTTAAGCTGTTTCTTTGTTTTTCTTCTTTATTTAAATTTTTTTTGGTACTGCTCATATGCAAACCAGCAACAGTTCACTCTTTATATACACGTTCTACAAAAAAAGTCTCTCAGAAAAATTTAATATGTTTCATTGCATGTTTATTATGCAAGTTTAATGAAAAGTTTAAGAAATAAAGACAACGCAAGATTGATCTACTGTATGTCACAAACAAACAAAAATGTTTTATATAGATCTAAGATCATTTAGGATTATCTATAGTATTCATGTGTTGTGGGCTTCACTGTAAAATACAAAATGTAATTGGCCAAGAATGCGTAGTGATAAAATAACAGCTGATCATTTGCATACCCCCTCACATCTGTTTTATTAATAAGGAAAAGATAATGTCAGCCTCCCAAATAGTGCCACAGTTCCTTTACTGTGCACTATTTTGACCAGAGCCTTTAAAGGGCTCTGGTTATAAGTAGTTTTCTGTATAGGAATTAGGGGTCTATTTGGCTCACAGACTCTATTGAACTCATTTTGATTGAAGCAATACTCATTCAGGGACTCATACCATTTTAAAGTGACAGCAACTTACAAGCCTGCTCTTTTTGTTTCAGATCAAAATGCCAATAAAGCTTTTTGCAAATAAAGTTAAGGAATTTATAAACTAAAGAGGTTTGGCGTAGTTAGTAACCACTAGTAGCCTTCTTTCTGTAATAGTATATATAAATGGGTTTTAAAATTACAGTCATTTATCAAACGTTTGCCTGTTTATATTCATTCCCATGTACCGGTAATTCACAACAAAAATAGCTTTCTTACTTGCAATAGGAAATAATGTGAACCCATTGCAATAACAAAGAATGAGACAACAACGAACAGTAAGTGGTACAGTATTTGACTTCTGTAATAATTTTGATTACCAACTTCACAGTAATACCATGACAAATAAACTGTCACCGTAGAAGTGTATCATGTTGAGCTGAGTACTGAACTGTGTGAACTGTACAAGGGGACACTAAGACAACAATGGATCTGCATGATTTCCACAAATAAACGATAATTTGTTTATGCGGAGTGGCTAGGAGAACATTCTTGTCATGTCAATGAGTGGCCAGTGACACAGCTTTTGAAACTGTAGCCGGTAACCGGGGGGGGTATATGATGCCTCTAATAAATCTGTCTTTTTGGCCCCACTTATTACACATTGACCTTCTATCTATTAAATTGTCCCATCCCAGCCAGTGACCGGCAGACCTGTCTGTATAATGAATTGGGAGTACTTGCAGGAGTGCTGGAATAGAATTGTCCATTTAAAGCTGGCCTCCCACATATAAAATCGAAAATAAAGACGCACTGATACTACTAATTGTCACGTTAGGCTGCATGACTCTGTGTGGGAATAACTAAGAGCTGTAATTAGCTGCTGTGGACAGCTCTGCCCTGATCAAATGTTTCTAAATCCTCGCTGCCAAACCTGTATTCTATCCCCCTGTATAGTACCCTACTTTAGCAATGGTGCATTTGGGATGTAGGCCTATCATTAATGATGCATCTAATCTGACATAGGATATGAAGTGCTTCTGAGGAGTCCCACCACAGGAGTTATTGGGAAATAAAAGGGGGGGACAGCCATAGAAATAGAATAAATATAGAATGGCCATTCCAATTCAAATCAATGTAGCAGAACAGTCAGATCAGCAGCCATTTTTATGTGTACCATTCTATTTCAAAGATCTAGCTGCCTACTTCCACATTAAACTAATTTGGGACAAATCGCAGACTCACTAGTGGCCTGTCTTCTTGGTGAAGAGGAAGTGGAGAGTGCTGGATTTAATTGCTTCATAATTCTATTGGTAAGTCATCGAAATTGTTCAATAAATTCTAATATTACAATACTCTCTAACTGAAACTCTCAAACTAGTGAGTACGACACACTTTACTGCCCCACTGATGTGTGTTGTCACCGTGACAACTAACAACTATCGCCGCTTTGTACTAATCGAATGACTACGCCGAACAGCTCAATGGCCTTTCTATTCATTCTGTTTCTACGGGGACAGCCCTCAAATAGATTGACCTCAAAAGGGGAACTGAAGTGATTGCTTCTCCTGTTTCCTCAACGCTTGCTTTCACAGGTCCTCACAAAGATCATTGGAGGTAGAGGCCTGAGGGAGTGGCTTTGGGTCAATGCGTTTTGAGAGGAACTGAGGAAATGAGGACCAAGGAAACAAGGATTTGAAACGAGTAATGTTTTCATTCAGACAGCCATGGTAAAGAGATCTCTCATGATGCAGCAGAAGATGTCTTCTCCACCTTGTCTGATTGGCCACACACATTGGTGGTTGCCTTTATGGCAAAAGACAATGATCAGTGAACATTATTCTTTGAGTTTCTAATCAAATTTGTGCCAATCAACAACGGCGTCGTATTCTACAGGTCTGACACTTAAGATGCTCCTAACTGACCTCTGCTTATTTGTTCACATCGTCACCAGTGCCCCCAACACACATTAACTGCCCCTCCTCCAAACACGTTGCACTTTTAAATAAATGCCCCCTCTACCTTACAGTAGCTCACACCAAGCTACTTCAATAGTGACCTGTGATCCAGTAAATATCCCACCCTGGTCACTCCTAATGACTACTGTTCCACTTCAGTGACTTTTCACGGCCAATGACTGGAAAGCTCCAGAAGTTTGGCAGGGTCCTCCCAGTAAACAAGCTACTTTCCAAAAAACACATCCGCTAGATTCCTCAAATCTGTATATGGGTCTCTGTAGTCTTTTTAATTAAATGTTTATTGTTGGTTGTCTTGTATAACATTTCATGTAATTAATCATGCAGTTAAATGGACAAGGTCATGCGTTCGGCTAAGTGGTCAGTAAATATAACATACAGTAAATGCCTTATGTCTTTATAGTTTTACTATTTTTATTCATTTATATAAACCTGTGTTGGGAACCAACTAATGATTCCTCGTGTGCATTGCTCAAACAGGAGATTGTTTAGTTTACATTTGAAGGAGTAAGAAGTGATTAAAATGAAAGTTTCTGAGTCTTTTGCAATTTGTTCCAGTTATTGGTAGCAGAGAATTGAAATTAATGACTGCCGAAGGCAGCGTGGATTTAACGGTTTTGTCCTTACAGAACCCACTATCACCCTGTTTTTTTAAGTAAATGTAACCAATGACTTTACAGCTTGAAACATTTTCAATTTCAAAATATAATTCTGATATCATGGATATCAGTCTGTGGATTCGTAGTTCTAAGAATTTCAGAGTGGTTCAAGTATGCTTTGTTACTATTTCATATGCTGAAACATATTTTATTCCTTGGATTTTACATTAAATCAGTGTGCTGTAATCTACATTATTGGTTAGTGGTAGGGGCATTTACTGTACCCCTGCCAAGTTTGTCTAAAACTAACATAAAGCTCTCTGTTTGTTTCAACCATCTAAATACAGTAAACGACCTTGTCTGCTTCTAATATCTCTACTATTGCAATTCAGCTGGACCATTTCAACTATGGGCAATTTGTTGCTTTTCCATTTGTGAGCAAATTGTGTTTGATTTTAGTCTGCATTTCCAGCTGTAAGTCTTGCACATTGATCTGTATGAATGACCGCAAAACGTCTTGCCATGGGAGATTCCAAGTCACAGTTCAGCTTACGTAGCACGGCGTTCGTGGTTTGACTGGTCGGTCTGTTTTCCGAAGATGGCGCCTGGCTGTACACAAAAGGTACTGTCTTTTAATATATTCTATATCTTTTTAATAAACTGTCTGTACACTTACAAAGTTCTCAATGCTTCGGTTTGCATGTAGGGACCCACATTATGCTACCGTGGAAGTGTTGTGCTATTTTGGGCCGTGTTAGTGGTATAAAATAAAGATTTATTTTTACTTCATCAGTGCCCTCAAAACTAGCGTTATAAAGCAATTATCAGTTTGCACTAAAACTAGGGAAAAATTCGATTAGCATGAAAACATTTCCCAGAGAATGGTCGACTCAGTACCAATGTGTTATTAACCCCTCAAAAAAAAATTGCGCCGGAGATGTCCTTTAAGGGGAGTGCTCCTACTGTCAGCTTGTTACCTGTATAAAAAGACACCTGTCCACAGAAGCAAGCAATCAATCGGATTCCAAGCTCTCCACCATTGCCAAGACCAAAGAGCTGTCCAAGGATTTCAGGGACAAGATAGTAGGCCTACAGAAGGCTGGAATGGGCTACAAGACCATTGCCAAGCAACTTGGTGAGGTGGCAACAGTTGGTGCGATTATTCGCAAATGGAAGAAACACAAAATAACTGTCAATCTCCCTCGGTCTGGGGCTCCATGCAAAATCTCACCTCATGGAGTTGCAATGACAATGAGAACGGTGAGGAATCAGCCCAGAACTACACGGGGATCTTGTCAATGATCTCAAGGCATATGGGATCATAGTCACCAAGAAAATAATTGGTAACACATTACACCATGAAGGACTGAAATCCTGCAAGGTCACCCTGCTTCAGAAAGCACATGTACAGGCCTGTCTGAAGTTTGTCAATGAACATCTGAATGATTCAGAGGAGAACCAAAATCAAGCACTTTGATATCAACTCAATTTGCCGTTCTTGGAGGAAAGGGAATGCTGCCGATGACCCATAGAACCCCATCCCTATCATCAAACATCTAGGTGAAAACATGCTTTGGGGTTGTTTTTCTGCTAAGGGGACAAGACAACTGCACCGCATTAATGGGATGATCAGCACCCTAGGATCTGACTGGCATCTCCCAACCACAACTAAATATGCTTACTAATCCATGTTTCATTAGCCCAAGTACATGTATGTGGATGACATGAAGTGACATAGAATTCAAATGGATGGCAAGAGTTCTAGATTTTGCAATACTTCCTGTAAACAGGAATATTTTCTACATCTTTGTAATATGAGACATTTATTATGGTATGAACACGAGTTTATGTTGGGACTCTTATTCTGATTAGATTGTTTGACAATCAGCGGACGCTCTTATCCAGGTCTAATAGCAGTTTTAAAGCTTCTATTTAAATATTGGCTGCCTGTTGAAATCCAATGTACCTTCCTGGCATTGCTAACACCATGCTCTACCAACTGACCTACACAGGACTTTGTACGTATGTGAAATTATAAACCAAGACCAAGCCTTTGCCTTGCCTATCAACCTCCATATCAAAGACCTTATCAACCCCCATATCAACCTCCAAAGAGTAAGTTGCTCCCTGTGTCTGTTCCAGAGTTTCTAGAAGGATTAGGACGTGGTGTGCAATCTAAAGGATTAATCTTTGTTTTGTATTGATGTCACAGTCACATGTTCCTGGAGCAGAAAGCTAAACCTCACTAATGATAAGAAGACCTGCACTGAACACCAGTTCAATGAATAAATTAAGGTAGCACAATTCAAATCAGCCTTGACAGGGACAAACTACCAACTGAAAGGTTTGCTGTGAATGCTCTCAGAAATATACCCTTTATAACTGATCTATAACGCCGCTCAGCCCAAATACCAGGTTGAAGCCTATAGCTGAAAACTTTATAATCACCAGTCTAAAAAATTTAGTTCACTTCAAATCAACTGTGACCAGGACAAACACGATTGATCACGACAATGAAATCATGTGTACCAGCCAACCAGTAACGAGCACTGCATGTGGCACCCCAAATGGCACACTATTCCATTCATGCTATACATTAGTGCACTAGTTTCGGGTGTTTGGAATGCATCCAATATTTTCTAGCGAAGAATCCATGACAGAATTGGAATAATTAATTGTTATAAGATAATCCACCATGCAATTCTTTAGTGATTATATCAGTTCTGGAACGTCATTGATTTGTTAATTCCTTTATTTACATAATACCTCCTCATCCTCTCCTGCGTTTTCTCTCATGTGTAATGATGTCCCCCATCATGTAAAAGAACAGATGTTATTCTTCACCCAAAACAATTCCCACTAATGTACAGCCTCCTACAAACGGTGCGCTATTCCTTCTACAGTGCACTAATTTCTGCCCAGTGTCAACAACTTTCTAATTTGCATGCATTGTGAACATCACATTATTGTCAGATCTTAGTGCTACACCCTGGCTCTCTAGCTGAACCATTGCAGTAGCAACATACAGCCCTGAGGGACTCCACTGGGTTAGATTATTTAATGTCTATACTGATACACATCTAGAATGGCAAGGCCTAGTGTGATTACTGGTTAACCCTCATTAACCAAATTACTGGACATACAGTAGATCAATACAGAATGGATAAGTTGGCTGTCATCATGTCGGACTAACCAACATTTGTCCCATCTAGATCCTGTTCTGATTTTTTCTAGAGCAGTGGAGGGAGTCTTGAAACAGAAGAGGATAACTGGACACTTGAAATAAAGTTAAACGTAATGATAAGGTATTTTGATTGAGTGTAAGGAAAGAGAAATCTATTCAAAGTAATTGGAAACACATAAAAACAACAACATCTCCACCTGGAAAGAAGTAAATTTAAATACATTTTCAATCATGTATAAAAGTCTGGTAGATTGTGTGCTTGCATAATTATTTAATATCAATGTATTTTCACTCTGGGTGGTGCAATGATCAATGGCTCTATTTCATAGTACTACACTGTCCAACAAATTTACTGTTCAAGCCTTGACTGTGTCGCAGGTGGCTCGGAGCTCCGTGGGGCAATGCATGTTTTCCAAGCATTCCCTGAGGTGGAGAAGGAGAGTGTTGGCATTCCCTGAGGTGGAGAAGGAGAGTGTTGGCATTCCCTGAGGTGGAGAAGGAGAGTGTTGGCATTCCCTGAGGTGGAGAAGGAGAGTGTTGGCATTCCCTGAGGTGGAGAAGGAGAGTGTTGGCATTCCCTGAGGTGGAGAAGGAGAGTGTTGGCATTCCCTAAAGTGGAGAAGAAGAGTGTTGGCATTCCCTAAAGTGGAGAAGGAGAGTGTTGGCAGCAGAGATTTTTTTGTCCCGTCAAGCTCTACTGGTTTTAGGGTAGGTGTGCTTCCTTCAAAACATCTAAAGTCAAATTCAAATGAGCCTCATATGCCCTGATCTGACTGAGCCCCTGGTTGTGTATGGTAAAAAGCAGAATGGATTGGTGCATATGCCTAGGATAATGACATGCCAGAATCATTCTACCTGCTGAAATTTGATGAAGATACAATGTTGTTGGTACACTTAGATATCCCAGAATTAGAGGGAAAGCGAAGGAAAACCAGTACATTGTCTGAGGAGGTTAGAAACAAGGTAATAGCCAAGCATGGTCAATTTAAAAGCTAAAAGACCATCTCTAAAGAGTGTAATGTTCCTGTTTGCACTGTTGCCAATATTATTAAGATGTTTCAAGCCCATGGGACTGTAGCTGACGTGCCAGGACATGGTCGCAAGTAGAACATTTACTCATGAATGAAGAGAAGGATTTCTAAGAATGGCGGTGCAAAACTTCAAAACAGATCCAAGCCAATGTTAAAGCTCAAGGTGCAAGAGTTTCAAGTCGCGCCATTCATCGCTTTCTGAATGAAAATGGGATCCATGGTAGAAAATCCAGTAAGACCCCACGTCTAAGAGAGAAACACAAAAAATATTGGAGTTTGCCAAATGCATGTGGAAACAGCACAGTCCTTCTGGGAGAATGTCCTTTGGACAGACAAAAGTAAAGGGAAAACAAATGAAGCTTTCAAATAAAATAACACCATCCCTAATGTGAAATGAAGAGACTTGATGTTTCAGGGTACTGTCACCTCTGCCACTGGGTTCCTTGAATCTGTGCAGGGCACAATGAAATCAGAAGACTATCAAAGCACTTTGGAGAAACGTACAGCCGAGTGTCTGAAAGTGGTTTCTCAGTCGCAGGTCATGGGTCCTCCAGCAAGACAAGTTCCAAAGTGGCCTGATTTAAATCCCATTGAATATCTGTGGCAAGAGCTGAAATTCGCAGCTAACAGGGGAAAAGTCACCCTTCAAACCTGAGAGAACTGAAGCGATTTTCTAAAGAAGAGTGGGCGAAACTAGCAGTGAAGAAGTTTAGAGATTTCATTCAGAGCTACAGGCAGTGCTTGATTGTAGGTATTGTATCCAATGGCTGTGCAATGAAATATTATGTTACTATATATGTATATAGTTTTACTATTTAACTAAATGTTTTGTAAACAAAAAGCAAAGTTTCTGTTCTATAGAATGCCAAATAGAGAATAGTGGTTAGCAAATTCTTTTGTGATATTCTACTTAGCTCAGAAAATATTTAGTTTTTATTTAAGTGAAAGGGTACCAACACTTTCAAACATGTATGTACGTATATACGATAGGTTGATCATCTTCTACGGTACCTCAAGGATGCACTTCTCTTATTGACACGTTCAATCACCAACGTAACATGTCCAACTGTGTGCAAGTATATCTAAAATGTGTCCCGTAGTGCACCGTATTTTGACCAGTGTCAAAGAACCTCTGGTCAAAAACAATGCACTATCTAGGGCATAGGGCTCCATTTAGGATGAAACCTTGTTATCTGTCAGACAATATCGAACTATAGAGTCCACACTTCTCCAGCCAATTATCTTCCACATTAAATGTTGACCCGGCTCCAATTTAAGCCACTGAGAATCACACGCTACAGTGCTTTGTCACTGGAGCACCAAGTGTGGCAGTGTAATGAGCTTTTGTGTCAACTTCAGGCTACTCCGTGTTGTTTATACAAGTCTGAGTGCCTCCGTTAGCAGAGCTGTGTTGATGCTCTGCTGGTGTTAATGGAATATGCATCCAGATTTAAATAATGACATCGCTTATGTCATTACAGTGTGTGCTGTTCACAAATAATGATATTGTTTTTTCTACTTAATTTACACATACCTTTTATCCAATGTGTATTGCTTCGTGAGCTTGTTCTCAGACACTTTCACCCAAATTCGCAGGTCTGTTGGAGCTTTGCTTAAGAACGTGGCCTTCCGTAACCTATAGGAATACTGCCAGGAGTCAGCAGAGCGAACACCATTTGCTCAACCTGCAAACATGAACAACTGATTTCCCACTACACCCATGTGTCTCTTACGATGCTGTTTTAGTCCTTCATATTTACTGTATTGGCTGCAAAATGTAGTTTTCCAAAACAATAACATAAGATGTACTTTGCATTAAAAAAGCAAACATCACTATACCTATATAATATATATTTATTAGTTGTTTACTTACATTATCCTAAATGTTTCCACCAACTTTCAAACCCACGAGAAATTTATAATATAATTCGAAGACACTGGATGTTTAATTTTGTCTTCCGCCAATGGCGTCATATAACCTTTGACTGCTCTAGTTGCTCTAAGTTCCAGGGAACCACCAAACATAACGTGAATAAAGTAATATCATTTTTAACAATACATTACAAAACCCATGATCCCACGCTATTTCCCAACGTCATCCAAGTACATCTTTTGCTATTGTTTTGATTGAGAGACCCCTAGCGGCCAAAAACTACATATTGTATATTTAAATGACAAAATTGTTACTTAGCAAATGTCCTGCCATGATCGCGCTCCCACAAGACCAACTTCTTATGGAAGTTGACTCAAAGCGCTGTGCGTCATAGCCTATAGGGATGAGGTCAATGGATTCAAACTAAAAAGTATTAAATGATATAACCAATCATGTTTAGCGAGCATGAAATATTTAGCAATTTCACATATTTTAACAACATTTTTGTTTAAATCTTTTTTTCTCCAGCTTGAGCTTCTTCCCTTTCTTTGTCCCTTCACCTTTTCCTCTGTCACTGTTTCCAGTCTCCTTCTCTGCCTCATTCTTTTCATCTTTTTAAACCTAACCCTCTCTCCTTCTCACTCTCTCTCTCTCTCTCTCTCTCTCTCTCTCTCTCTCTCTCTCTCTCTCTCTCTCTCTCTCTCTCTCTCTCTCTCTCTCTCTCTCTCTCTCTCTCTCTCACTCTCTCACTCACTCTCTCACTCTCTCCCAACATCTAACATATTAAGATTTTTGTCTTTATTGACAGGCAATATCATATGTAAATATTGCCAAAGTTGTTTATAATTTCAGCAAATAGAGCACAATGCAATGAAAATAAGAAACTACCCACTCTCTTTCTCTCTCCTGTATCTCACTCATAATCCATTTAAATTCTCCAGGAACATGTTTACATTATAAAAGCAAAGTAAAATAATGAACATTTTAATAATAATTAAGAAAAGATAATATATATTTATTTTTATTCAACCAATATATTTATGTGAAACTCTAAAATGCTCTGAAGGACAGACAACAGAAGCATTTCTTATCTCCGTCTACCTGTCAACTGCTGCTACAGTATCTCTCGCAGACATCCATCCATTCATCCATTCCTCATCACTTGGCCCAGAATTTATCTTTCGGTTGCCGTTGACGTGTGAAGCAGTTTGCTCCAGTCTGCCTTCAAGCATTCCGAAGGGTCATGGTGTCAGTTTAAAGTTGATGGTAGTTACTGAAAGCTGATTGAAATGGGTTTTGCTTCAGGTCATTAACATATTAATGGGTTAAAACCTAAGGAAAAGCATGATGGTATGACATCACTGCAACCACATTGGTGAATATTAAAATAATCTTTGCAATTTACTTTTTAATACAGCCAGTTTTGCATGCTTTGTTCCTATGGTTTCATGTTATCTGAAGTGAAAAAAAGCTTGCTCACAGAGTGGAAAAACACAGTGAATTGAAAGGATTATTATTATTGATAATATGTACATTTAATTAGACATCATTAATCCTCTATCTGCCTGTCTTGCTGTTAAAGATGCAGACTAGGAGGTACAGTGGCTAAATTCATATATCAATACCTCAGTACGATCCTGTTGGGAGTGAGTTTTGATGACCTGAAGCACATATCAGCACGTTAGCCTACACAGGTTTTCGGGGACTATCTTTTGCTTGACAATGCAACATTTACAATCAGTGGCAAAAGATCCAATTTTAATATAAATCAGATCAGCTCTCGTTGTGTGCTGCCTGGTATAAAGGGCACGAGAACACAGCGGTTAAATATCACCCCAACGTGTCATTCCCGATTTCCCAATGAATGTCGATATAAATCAGTCTGCTGTGTTGTAGCGTACAGTACATCCTGTCATGAGTGGTCTGCAGTAGACTGGACCCTGACGTTGATATGGAGAATGTCAGTCCCCTTTACTGATTTATTCATTCAGTACTGCATTCATTTAGAATTGTGTGAAGTTGAATTAGATGACTAAAGATTTTAACTTAAATAAAGGTCATGTTAAAGCATTACAGTTGCACTTTACAAGTGCATTTCTACAGATATTCAACAGCAATACTTGTCACAACACAGTAACCAAACTACTCTACATACATTGCGTTTTACTTAATAGATCATCCGTAATATTACACAATTTCCATTGTGTTGGCAGAGCTGTAACTAACCTGAAATCTGCCCAACAGCTCTTATTCTGATGTTGACATCAACAGATCCTCATGAAAATACAGCGCATCAATGGCTGGCCGCAGCAGGGGGCGATGTGGCGACTCTGCAGGGGAGAAATAGTGTGTTGGAGTCATCTATAAGGTGTCACAAGCAGCCTCTCTCAGCATGTCACAAGCCTCTGTGTTCTTTCTAACTCAGCATGAAAACCATAAGGAACAAGACAGACCTGCCTAATACATCTGTTGATCTTAAATCCCTTCTAGCATGGCGATGTTCTGACCTATATTGTAGACATCTTCCTTGAACTGGCTTTGTTGTACAGATTTAACCCATAAATTTACTTTGAAATGCAAAATGAGCAGCCACAGACTGCTCATAGATACTCAGTTCTCTGTACTTCTCTGTATTTTTTTGCCTATGCCTCATTTGGCCCTTAACGTGTTCAGTCTGATTGTGTGGTCATTAGAAAACATATGTAAAGATACATGCATAGCCCTGATTGACTGGGAAATCCTAATATCCACAGAATGTCCATTCAAAATCTGAGCTTACCTCATACGTTTCTTTTGATATGTTTCCTATTTCATAATGATTCAGACGGCATAATGATTCCATACCCTGTATAGTGCTTGCTTGTTTACTTGAACAACAAGTGAACTGTGTAGAATTTTAGAAACCTGGAAAATGGGATGGATTTCACTTTCCTTAGTTTGCCACTGTCCATTGACAGGTTTGAGCAGGCTCTGTTGGTGATGCTGAGGTATTTTATGTCCATGTCAGTGGGTCACTCAGTAGGCAAATTACCTGAATAGGAAATTAAATCACAAATGTAGTCGTTCAAATATGGGTGAGGTTGACAAGGAGTCAAAAAACACATTCTCTGCACGCCGGGTTCTGGACAAACTGGACACAATCTGCCACAAGCCCTTCTAAAGTGACATTGTGATTTTTACACCTACTTTCTTTTGCCCCTAAGGTCATTCCTCTGGTTTTCCAAATTTATGTCTGAGGACTAATGGAGGTTGCATGCCTTGTGCCTGGGCTGGACCAATGGGTTCTATGTGTTCTTTGCTCTGCCAAACCAGTTGGAAGCTTGAATCACATGTGGTTAGGGTTGAGCTTTTAACACCTGGAATGAAAGGCTTCCATGCCAATGTATTTTTGTGA
Organism: Umbra pygmaea; assembly: GCA_016801145.1. Taxonomy (NCBI): domain Eukaryota; kingdom Metazoa; phylum Chordata; class Actinopteri; order Esociformes; family Umbridae; genus Umbra; species Umbra pygmaea. Next base: position 16,343 of record JACXGM010013024.1, read on the forward strand.
TTTAATTAGCCGTGATTTAATTTGCCGTGATTTAATTTGGTATTTGTGAGTCGTTCTCTCCTTCAAGTTTTCAGGCATATAAACAATGTTATCAAAAGAAATGTCTCTACATGTTTTACCAGTCACTAGACTGTATATTAACCACACGGCCAATCCAGATTCAGGGGTGCACTTGTATTTTACCTGTGTAAACACTTGTATTCCATGTGTACTGCACCTTCATAAGCTTTACTGGCTACACTAACTGGCTCGTAATGGCTGTCACAAATATAATATGTTTTATTGTAGTAGTCCGTCTCAGTTGCCTTTATGTCGTCCTCAGAACAGCTGTTACTGACAGACCTGCTACGGGTGTCAGCTGACAGTTCATCTCTATGGCGACAGAGAGAAAGGCCTGGTTATATTTGGCTTCCGGCCCGATGAGTCTGAAAAACTGATCCTATAAGCGTTTAACCATCTCAGTGTTTGTAGTGAAGATGGAAGAAAGAAGTTTTAAGGAATTCTTGTTTTCATACAGTTACAGTAGATCAATGAAAATTTGGGAAAATATTTGGACATCCTTATTTCAGCTGTCTACCATTGCATATTGGAGTTTATATTAATTAGTGACTTTCAGCTTTAATTTAAGAGGTTACATCCAAATCAGGTGAACATTTCAGGAACAATTTATATATAGCTCTGGAAATAAATTGAGACCAATACAAAATCATCAGTGTATCTTGTTTTCCAATTGATAGGTTTGTGTTTGGGTAAAATTTACATTTTCATTTTATTCCATAAACCTCTGACAATATTTCTCCCAAATTTAAAATAATAATATTGTAAATCAGAGCATTTATTTGCAGAAAATTACAACTGGTCAAAATAACCAAAAATATGCAGTTTTGTCATACCTCTATTAATACTAAAAAGTATATACAAAATACTAAGATGTTAATGAAGAGTTCAGAAATCAATATTTATTGTCTTTCCTGCATCTTAGCATGCTCTCCACCAGTCTTTTCCACGCCTGGCACAAAATCTCAAGCAGCTCGGCTTTGTTTGATGGCCTGTGACCATCCATCTTCCTTTTGATCACATTCCAGAGGTATTCAATGGGGCTGATTTAGAAAAAAATTGGGTTTTCTTAAACTTTTCCAGAGCTGTGTTTTGGTGTTCCTAAGCTCACATTTGTGTTCTTTGTTTTTAAGAGTGTACCAAATACTTGATTTGGCAACACCTAATATTTTCCATTCTCTGATGGGTTTGTTTTGATTTTTCAGCCTAATAAAGGCTTGCTTCACAGGCATTGACAGCTCTTTGGACTATATATCGACGGTAAACAGAAACTGTTTCCGAATGTAAACACTGTACATTAAATCTAGACATTTCATGCAGTGCATCCGGAAAGTATTCACAGCACTTACTCCACATTTTATGTTACACCCTTTTTCTGAAATAAATCAAATTCAATATTTCCTTAAAAATTCTACAAACAATACCCCACACTGACAATGTGAAAGAAGTGTGTTTGAAATCTTAGCAAATTTATTAAAAATAACAGTGAAGCTCTGCGTATACTTTCCGGATACATTGTATGCTTACTTGTAAATGAGCCAATTGTCCAAATAATTTTGGACCATGAAAAGGGGGAGGACACAGAAAAAGTGTGATAAATTATACACCATTAACCCAATTTGGTTTTAAATACCCTCAAATTATAGCTGAAAGTATGTAATTTCAGCTCATTTTTAGCTCATATTCATTGTTTTATTTCAACTCCAATATGCTGTGGTAGACAGCAGAAATTATAGTAACTTAGTCAAAGTCCAAATATCTGTGAACTTAAAGGAACACTCCAGACCCCTAAACACACCAAAATCTTTGTGCCGGTCATGTTTTTGACATTCTGGTTATTAGAAACACTGTTTCAAAGCTTTCTGTAATTCCAAACATTTTTTTAAATAATGCTGTATGAATTATGATAACATTAGTGGCAATTGGCTTTTCCAGCATTCTAAAGACTCACTGCCATTGCAGTAGCCCTGCAAGATAATTGCTCTCTTCTCATGGAGAATGTGAGTGAAAATAAATTAAATGTACTCCTATGGAATGTGCCTATTGTGTGAATAGTAATGTCTCTGAAAATATTAGGAAATGTGGCACATTTACCATTTAGCTAGTGGAGCCTATAGCCGTTCCAAGAAGGCGACCATTTATTGGGTCAGAATCAAAGAGGTGAACCATGGATTACAAACTATTTAATCTCACCTAAACCGCACCTGCACTCAAATCACACTGTAATCCTACTATCAGGTAAATACTAGCGCCTTTAGTTTATTTTTACAGTAAACTGTATGAGATGTTGTTGATTTGATGATGCACATTACAAAGTCAGATATAAGGATATTTTGCAAGATGAAAATTGATTTTCGATTTTTCACATTATATGCTACTACTTTTGGGTAGAGTATACAGCTGGTACCCAGAAAACTTTAGTGACGTGGCTGCGAATGTAACATAGATCTTCAGTTAAATAATACACTACCTTGTACATAATGGTATAGTACAATATATTATATTGCTCATATTAGCACTAATCAGGCTGGAGAATTGACAACAGCAGTTAAACCAACTTACATAAAAATGCATATGAGTAAAACAGTTATCTTGAAATGTGGATGTTGTAGGGACCACATATCTATTGGTAACCAAACAGGTAAATAGATCATATGATGTATATCTTGTATAATTCCCAACATGAATATTTTACTCCAATGATGCGCTATGAAAAGATATGGACTCACTACTGTAAGTGTCTGCTGAATTACTTGTAAATATACTAAAGTCTATTCTATCTATTTGTTTATTCATTCATACCAAACCTTGTCCATCACCTGATTCAGCCTGCTGATTTGGATAAATAAATACTGTTACCTTTTATACCTGCCTCTGCTATCTGCATTTAGATCTTGGCCTGAGTCTTGATAATTCCTGGCAGGGGCGCTGTAAAGGGGGGGTAAAGGATGACGATTCTCGGGGCCCATGACTAAGAGCGGGCCCAGAGAAGCCCTGTCTCAGCTGTGTTGGGGGCCCTGTCAAGATTCTTTTCATGGGGCCCAAAATCCTTAGCAGCGCCCCTGATTCCTGGAATCTACTAACACCTTCTCGGCCCGTTTGGAAAATTCCCAACTCTAACACCGTAATATCCAACTTTTTGGTTTCCAAAAACCTTCAGTGACCAGTGTTGGGTAAAGCTACTTTTCAGTTACATTCCAGTTACATGTTGAGTTCACACGTTTTGGGAAGTCCCTAATTAAGACAAAATGATCAGGTAAATGGAGTTCATATCTTAAAAGTAACCTATAAAACATCAATCATGGTCACCAGTAAGATATGAACTCCATTTACCTGATGATTTTGTCTTAATTAGGGACTTTCCAAAACTTGTGAACTCAACAAGTAGCACAAATAAACCTCTCGTAGCATGTGCCTGACAACCACCCTGATCTTTATTTAAGCAACACAGCCGTGATAACAGATCATTTAAATGTGTAGATGTAAATATTTGCATAGTTTCCACGGCAATTGTACACATATGACTCATTTTCATTTGCACACAAAATAAGTCCCAGTTTTACTTCACTACAGAGTTCTGATCAATCGTATTCCCGTATGCGGGGGTCCTCTTTACCCAAAGCCCCACCCTGTGAACAAGCCACAGTAGGCACTATCACATCCACATAGCCATGAATGCACATGTGTTCCCATTCCGTCAACCATCATAGGATAACAATATCAGACCTATTTAAAAACAGTCATGTTCTCTATATGCACAAAATGCACAGCTATTAAATTACAGTATTATTACAGTTTTTCTGGGTTGCTTAAACACATTTCTTGAAATTGTGTGTCCTTTTCTCGAAACTCTAAACACAATGAAACTAAAACCATTCAATTTGGCTGAAAAAAAACACCTTTGCCCTCAGACATGTCACACAAGCCCTCAAAAACACACACAATGGCCTTACACACCAGTGAGGTAAATCCGAAACAATACTACCAAAACTGGTAATGAGCTATGATGCTGGAGGTTCTCCCCCTCAAAAACCTTTTCACATGATGAACACAACAAAAGACACAACAAATGTATACATAAGCAACGTTTTTATTCCTTAATAATCCTGTACAGTACAGTACACCAAACAACAAATAAAACTGATTCTGCCCCAGCTTCCCTCATAGTCACACTATGGACAAGGACATGGTCAACTAGTGGCGCAAATTTCACCCGAGACTGCTGGTCTCCTTGCCCTTCCTCTTCCTCACCGTTGTCCTCCTCCACCTCATCTTCCTCTCCCTTCTCTCCAGTGTCCACTTCCTTCACATCTCTCTGGATCCATTGTTCCAATCCTGAATGAACGGACCCTTTCATCTGTCTATTGAAGGTTCTGATTGGCGTGTCATCAGTTTTGATAGTGTTTCCACCAGGGAAACTGTGTGCCAATTGTGCTCAAGCTGTGCTGATTTGAGTGAACAATATTGAATGCTAGTGTTTTCTGAATGACCACATGGTGTAGGCAATGAGAAATGAAGGGGTTTGTGTGTAGAGTTTTGCAGTGACAGTTCAACAAATCTGACTGGTGTCAAAACGGGAATAGTGCTTATAGTTTGGGAATATGGGTGTGCTTTTGGCGTTGTGGTTTTGACGTTTTAGTTCTAAAGTCTGGTTTTAGAGTTTATGCAATCGAGAAACTGTAAAACACTTTTGATTGGAACTATCAAATAACTATAACTCTACCATATTTAATCTTAATCAGACGTGGTTTGATTATTCATAATTACATTTTCTAAATCAGAAGAAATTATTAAATGAAAGCCAATTATATATGACATGAATGGCTCAGCTACAATGAGTAAATTGTGTGTGTGTGTTTGCGTGTGTGTGTAGTCTGTGAGGGATCTTTGTGTATGTGTGTGTGTGTGTGTGTGTGTGTGTAGTATGCATATTGAGACGCAGACCATGTCTCAAACTCAAAGTCCTCATCTCTGGTGTTATGTTAGTTTGTGTGTGTATTGGGTGCAGTTCATCATCCTTGGTTGAGTTCCAAATGGCTGAACCAGTGAAGTGCACTATTGAATAGGGTGTCATTTGGGTTGCGTGCAGGTTCTTTATCTGTTGTGTGAGCGCTAGCTGTCTGGATGAGCAATGGAGCTGAAGGTTAGAGGAGCTGTCTGAATAAATGATAGGAGCAACACCAACAATTTCCATGTCGGAGAGAGCTGGGAGGGACGCATTCTAAACGGCACACTCTTCACCTCTTAGTGCACTACTTTGGACCAGAGACCATTGGCAATAGGATGCCATTTGGGATGCTAGTCTGTGTTTTATCTTTGTGTGTGAAACATTCTATTTCATCCAATGGAACAGATCAGCTTTGTTTGAGTTAAAGTGCTTTGCTACGGTGTCATATATTTGTGTGTACAAATGCGCCGCATCAAAATGAAGAGGACTTGGATATCATTTAATCTGGCTGAGTACCATGGATCACATTAATCAGACTGACTTGTCCAATCTACACTGTTAAAGTGAGGTTTGTAGTGGAGTGATAAGCACCTGTGTTTTACCTCTGTGAAGCACAGACACCATTTTGTCAACTCTGTGAAGCACAGACACGATGTTGTCACCTCTTTGAAGCACAGACAACATTCTGTCACTGTCACCTCTGTGAAGCACAAACAACATTCTGTCACCTCTGTGAAGCACAAACAACATTCTGTCACCTCTGTGAAGCAGCTATACCATTCTATTGCCTCTTTGAAGCACAGACAACATTCTGTCACCTCTGTGAAGCACTGACAACATTCTGTCACCTCTGTTAAGCACAGATGTGAAGTTGGAGTTGGATGTTTACATACACTTAGATTGAAGTAATTAAAACTAATTTGTCAACCTCTCCACCATGTCACATCCATATGTGCCTTTGCAAGAAATTTGTTGCATCTCCCGGTACAGTATTCAGAGCTTGTATGAGATACCAGGAGACGGGCTGTTACAGGAGGAGACCTGGACATGGCCGTAGAAGGGCATCAACCCAGCAGGAGGACCAATATCTGCTCCTTTGTGAGAGGGGGAACAGAAGGAGCACTGCCAGAGCCCTACAAAATCCAGTGAACAACTGTCAGAAACAGACTCAATAAGGGTGGAACCTGTGCTCACAGCCTAGCACCGTGCAGCTCGATTGGCATTCACCAGCGAACACCAGAATCGGCAAGTTTGCCATTGGCGCCCTGTTCTCTCCACAGATGAGCGCAGTTTCACACGTGAGAAGCACACAGACGTGAAAGAGTCTGAAGATGGCGTGAACACTATACTGCCTGCAACACGGTCTGACGAGGAACATCCTTGGAAGGTTGCACAGTATGGGGTGGAAACGTAAGGATGAGGGGCCCTAAACAATTATTACCGGTAGAACATTAGGCACAAAGATTTCAACATTGAATGTTTTACCTATCCACCTACGCTAGTTTATTTACTTGTTTTTGGCAAAAATTTAATATCCAGAGAGCCTCTGTATTGACCATTGCACCCCCCTCCCCTAAAATTAAATGGCATGAGCATCAATGCTTACTAAAGAAAAATATTGTTTCCTGAAACGAAAAGACAGAAGAGAGAAAAGGGCAACAATATGTCACCCAATTTTTCAAAAAGGAAGGTGGGTGTACAGTACACTACAGTTGTAAGTGAGTAGTGAAAATTAACCTTTAGCTTAGTCCACAGGTAAATAGGTTACATTAGCTCAGCTAACATTAGCTAGTTACTGAATATTCAGAGTGTTCATTTCATTCTTCTGTTAGCTGACATTTAATCAATGCAAGCAAACTTTTAGCAAGCTATTGATACTAAATCAGTTGTCCCTACCCCTGCCTGGTACCCAACAGATGTAGCTTCGGGCTCAGCAGCCATTTCTGTCCATCCCCGTACCCCTGAACCAGCCCTGTCTGTCCATCCCCATACCCCTGAACCAGCCCTGTCTGTCCATCCCCATACCCCTGAACCAGCCTTGTCTGTCCATCCCCATACCCCTGAACCAGCC
>JACXGM010013025.1:0-23447 GCA_016801145.1 Umbra pygmaea
AAAAAAAAAAAAAAAAAAAAAAAAAGGGTGCTGCTACCAGCCCCAGTCCAAAGATGGCCGCCTGCATGTTTCCCACTATGGCTGCCTACTCGTTTCCCTGGTGGGCCGCCTGTCCGAGCCATATATATGAAGAGAGCGATGGCAAGGATATTCCAAACCTTATAAGTGGGTCAGCGTCGTCTGACGAGGAGGAAAAGGAAACCGCTTCTGTAGGGGTTTGGCGCGCTTCCGCTCCACGGCCACAAGAGGCCGCTGTTATCGCTCAAGTTCCCCGGCCAGCAGAGGTCGCTCACATTCCCCGGCCAGCAGAGGTCGCTCACATTCCCCAGCCAGCAGAGGTCGCTCACATTCCCCGGCCAGCAGAGGTCGCTCACATTCCCCGGCCAGCAGAGGTCGCTCAAGTTCCCCGACCACAAGAGGTCGCTCAAGTTCCCAGACCACAAGAGGTCGCTCAAGTTCCCAGACCACAAGAGGTCGCTCAAGTTCCCCGACCACAAGAGGTCGCTCAAGTTCCCCGACCACAAGAGGTCGCTCAAGTTCCCCGACCTCAAGAGGTCGCTCAAGTTCCCATGGTCTAAAACTCTTGTCTCCATGCTATTAGTGACTGGTTAGCATCAAAATCATTACAGCTCAACACTGATAAGAAAGAGATTCTGATTGTCGTTCCAGAAATAAAAAGTTGTCTCCACAATCATACAAGGTATTTGGACCTCTTGCTAGTACCGTTTGGTCTATAGCTTGCACAATTTAGAGGTGATATTTGATAAATCAACTTAGTTTGACATACATCTAAAGCAGCTGGCCAGAACTTGTTTTTCCCATTTGAGGAATATTTTGAGAATAAGTTGAGATCTGTATATTCTACTGCTGAACTGGAGATGCTCATACATACATTCATATTTTCCTGTATTGACTACTGCAACTCACTATTCTCTACAATCAGTATGTCTACCCTAAATTGTCTTCAGTCCATCCAAAAGGCTGTAGCAAGGCTACTCACAAGGTCATCTAGATTGTCTCATATCACCCCTGTCCTACAGGTTCTCCGTTGGCTACCTGTCAAATTCAGGATTCAGTTTAAAATTCTCTTTCACACATAGATTGTTGCATGATCAGTCACCTACATGTGGCTGACCTACTGCAACCCTATTCATCGGCACGCCCCCTAAGGTCCACCATGTTAAATCTGTTAACTATTCCTCGTACTCGGCTTAAGACAGAGTAAATTCGGTCTGCTGTCTATGTGGACTCTGTTAAAAACTGAGTCCCCTGTTTCCTGGCCGCCCGCAGAGTTCCCTGATGACTTGCCGCCCGCAGAGTCCCCTGTTGCCTGGCCGCCCGAAGGGTCCCCTGTTGCCTGGCGTCCCGCAGGGTCCCCTGTTGCCTGGCTGCCCGAAGGGTCCCCTGTTGCCTGGCCGCCCGCAGAGTCCCCTGTTGCCTGGCCCCTCGAAGGGTCCCCTGTTGCCTGGCGTCCCGCAGGGTCCCCTGTTGCCTGGCATCCCGCAGGGTCCACTGTTGCCTGGGGGCCCGCAGGGTCCCCTGTTGCCTGGCGTCCCGCAGGGTCCCCTGTTGCCTGGCATCCCGCCGGGTCCCCTGTTGCCTGGGGGCCCGCAGGGTCCCCTGTTGCCTGGCGGCCCGCAGGGTCCCCTGTTGCCTGGCGGCCCGCAGGGTCCCCTGTTGCCTGGCGGCCCGCAGAGTCCCCTGTTGCCTGGCGGGCCGCAGGGTCCCCTTTTTCCTGGCCGCCCCCACGGTTCCTGATCCCTGGCCCCCCCCGCGGTTCCTGATCCCTGGCCGCCCCCCGCGGTTCCTGCAGCCTGGCCCCCTCCAGCGGTTCCTGCAGCCTGGGCGCCTCCCGCGGTTCCTGCAGCCTGGCCGCCTCCCGAGGTCCCAGTCACTGTTCTAGCGCCGGTGCCTGCCTCTCCTCCGCTTGTGTGTCGCGCCAAGAGTTGCTCCTTTGAGGGGGGGTACTGTCACAATGTCCCCTGTATCCTGTGTTAGTATATGATCCAGTCCAAATTTGGGTTTTGCCCTACTGTGTCTTTGTATGTCCTTATTTGGTTCTTCCTGTGTTTAGTTGTTTTGGTTCAGTGTTCACTTTTTTTGGTTCAAGTTAACTCACTTTACCCTTACAATAAATGTTATCTTATACCGCCTATTTATTTCTAACTATACTGTGTTCCAAATTATATTAGCAAATTATATTTTACACTGATTTTCCAAAATAGTCAATGCAAATGACAGTCAATATAATTTTCACCAACCATTAAGGTATATGTAAAATTTCATTGAACAAACCACCCCATGAAAACAGTATTTTTTCAAAAATAAAAAACAAAAAATGCACTGTTCCAAATTATTATGCACAACAGAGTTTCAAAACATATTTTAGTTTGTAAAGAACTGAAAATGGCCATTTGCAGCACCAAGATATATTTACTGATACCAAAAGCTATTTCAATCAAACATCTTTACAGGGCAAGTTACATGTTAACATAAGACCCATCCTTTGCTGTCAACATCACAATTTTTGCATCCATTGAACTTTTCTGCTTGAATTTCTTTATAGGATGTCAGAATAGCCTCTCAGACCTACTGTTTTGATACAAACTGCCTCCAACCCTCATATATATTTTGCTTGAGGATGCTCCAAAGGTTCTCAATAGGGTTGAGGTCAGTTGAGGATGGGGGCCACACCATGAGTTTCTCTCATTTTATGCCCATAGCTGCCAATTACAAAGAGATATACTTTTCACCATGAGATGGTGCACTGTCATGCATGAAGATGATTTTGCTACGAAAGGCAGGGTTCCTCTTTTGTACCATGGAAGAAAGTGGTCAGTCAGAAACTATATATACTTTGCCGAGGTCATTTTCACAACTTCAGGGACCCGAAAAGGGGCCTACCAGCTCTCTCCCCATGACTCTGGCCCTAAACATGACTCCACCACCTCCTTGCTGACCCCACAGCCTTATTGGGACATGGTGGCCATCCACCAACCATTCACTACTCCATCTAACTGGACCATCCAGGGATGCATGGCACTCATCAGTAAACAAGATTGTTTTAAAATGTGACTTCATGTATTTCTAGGCCCACTGCAACCGTTTCTGCTTGTGTGCATGAGGGGTGGCCGTATAGTGGGTTTATGCACAACTGCAAGCCTCTGGAGTATCCAACACCTTGAGGTTTGTGGGACTCCAGAGGCACCAGCAGCTTCAAATACCTGTTTGCTGCTTTGTAATGGCATTTTAGCAGCTGCTCTCTTAATCTGATGGATTTTTCTGGCAGTAACCTTCCTCATTATGCTGTTATCTGAATGAACCCGTATGTGCTCTGAATCAGCCACAAATCTCTTCACAGTACAATGATCCGCAGCAAAGAGATCCTTTTTATTTCCAATATTGCTTGAAACCTGTGGCCTGCTTAGTAACGTAGAACATCCTTCTTATGTAGTTTTCCTTTAATTGGGCTCACCTGGCAAACTAATTATCACAGGTGTCTTAGATTGATTTCAGTGATCCAAAGAGCCCGGAGACACAATACCATCCATGAGTTTGATTGAAAAACAAAATATTTAATGTTTATGACACCTAATTCAGATTTGCATAATCATTTAGAATGTGGTATATATGTAAATTGCCATAATCAACACTGAAGCAGAAGACTTTGACCATGACTGTAGAAACAGCTGCAGCTGAAGGAATTTTGCAGTCTAGTAGCTGTCTAGAAGTGAACTTGTCTGACTGGAAATATTACCTAAATTCAACAATAAATATCTCAATATGAGTAACCTATGTGTTAAAGGGTGAATACAAAACAAAGGGTCATTAACATAATCAGGTAAATAGTATGCTCTTCAAATATATTCATGGTAGAATTCATTTCCTAGTCATAGCCTTGCCTGGATAATAATTGTAGATTTCTGCCTGACCCTCGTGTTGGAAAAATGATTGTCAGAGAAGTGAAAAACAGTAAGTTCCAAAAGTTGCATTTTAAGCTAACGTATGATAGTGATTCTATTTACAGTAGATTCTGCATATTATACTAAAATGGGGGACTTTTACTTTGCAAACACAAAAAGTCACAGACCACATCTTTATCATTGAGTGAAGACTACCTTATATTAGTAAACTATTTTTAGCATCACTCATTTTATTGACTACCCTTGCTAGCTAATCACAACATCAGTCAAGTGCATTTGATAATATGTTGATGATGGTGACATATTAGCTTACTTTTGCGATAGTGTGATATTTCCAACCCCCTATAATTTAGACTAAAATGAAGAAGCCCATTTAAAGACGTCTCTCCCTTTCCAACATTTGGTCATCAATATGGCTGCAACGTCTGTGATCCTGGCAACCACACAACCAAGTAATTGAGGTGCCAGACATGAATTTGTTTTCCCATAGTTTGACTGTTTGGCTCAGGAGAATATCATGGTGGCACAGAACTTCTAATTTCTAATCATCAGGTCTACTCATTTGTCTAAAATGGAAATGGTCATTATTTCCCCAATTACTCAGCTTTTTCTCTCTATTTTGAATATCATGCTGTTTATGTCATTCAATATTTGTCAGACATTGTCCAACAGACACTCTTGAAGACTTCCTCGATGAGCTAGAAATGTTGATAAGCTCAACATGAGATGACTAAACTAATATTATTGGATAACATCCTGACGCCTGCCTTCGATTCATTTCTTTCACCCTTTATATATTGTACTCCTTTTTTCTCCCACAAAGGGAGAAGGTAATGCACTTGACCACATCTTTAGTAGATGCTGTTGACTAATCCTACTGCAACCATCTCTACAGTGGACATATATACACACTGAAGAGTGTTAATTTAACACTTAGGGTGTTGATTTAACACCAACGTTTTTATTGTGTATGATCACTATTTGATCTACTTCTCTTTTTCTTTCCTCCAATCCTACACTCAAATGTTACCCACATGCTTAATGCACCATGGCTATATTCATTAGCTCTACAGCTCTCTCAGAATGTATTCTTTAATGTTGTATATCTTGCTCCCTTTCATCTCCTGACTCTACCTCACCATACTCTTGTCACTTTAGACACAGACCTCACTTTCCTGTTTCTTCACCTGTGACTCAATCCTAGCTCACAGAAGGCAGAATGGCATCAGCCATCTGAGCTCGAATATTAGTCCATCCACTCAAGTACCACCTTCAAGAAACAAGAACAGAGATGGTCTTGCATCCCAAAAAGCAAAGGAACTTGGCAGAACCTTAGACAACACCCTGATTTTTTTTCTGCAAATGGTCCTGGTGCAGGAATTACTTATCCTGTCTGGATTACTGCAAACACGCTGTTGCTAGGATGCAAATGTCTCTTATCAATTGTTCATTGGTAATAATCAGTGTTGGGTAAAGCTACTTTTCAGTTACATAACAGTTACATTCCAGTTACATGTTGAGTTCACAAGTTTTGGGAAGTCCCTAAGTAAGACAATATGATCAGGTAAATGAAGTTCACATCTTAAAAGTAACCTATAAAATAAATAGAAAGAGTAAAGAAAATATCAATCATGGTCACCATTAAGATATGAACTCCATTTACCTGATCATTTTGTCTTAAACGTACAATTTGTAGTTTTTGGCAACTAGGTGTCGCTCAATCAAAACAATAGCTATAGATGTACTTGGATGACGTTGGGAAGTAGCGTGGGATCATGGGTTTTGTTATCATCGTCAATGACACCCTTGAAATCTAGCGTCTCCGGCAGAAACAATATTCACTGACAAAGTAGTGTATCATTAAAAATATTATAACTTTATTCACGTTATGTTTGGCGGTTCCCTGGAACTTAGAGCAACTAGAGCAGTTATGGTTATATGACGCCATTGATGGAAGACAAAATGAAACGTCCCGTTTCTTCAAATTATATTACAAATATCTCTGGGTTTGAAAGTTGGTGGAAACATTTAGGATAATGTAAGTACACAACTAAGAAATATATATAATACAGGTATAATGATGTTTGCTTTTTTTAATGCAAAGTATGTATTTTGTTATTTTTTTTGGAAAACTACATATTGTACTTTTAATTAGGGACTTCCCAAAACTTGTGAACTCAGCAAGTAACTGGAATGTAACTGTACAAGCTACTTTACCCAACACTGGTAATAATTTGTAATTAAACGTTGCTTCCAATCATTTCACATGTTATATTAATCAATACGAATGATTGCTAGAGAGTGTTTTATTAAATTTACATACACCCAAAACCATGCGCATGCACAATGCACAGAATTAGCCAGCTCACTAGCTAGTAAGATTGTTATCAAAGTCTGTGATACAAATGTAATTATTAGTCAAACTAGCACTGACCATGTAGTATGACCTATCCACAAACCCACTAATTGCTGCAAGTATGCACATACAGTACATAGTTCTGCATTTGTTGTAGCTGGTTAATTACCGCAAAGACACAACATTCTGTATCTGAACTAGTTTCTACAAGATCTTTGGCTCTATATGGTTCGATATCACCACCTTGAGGGAGGAACTGGACCATAGCAGCAAGGACGATCACATCAGAGTTGTAGAGATTTAAAGATAGGAGAATGTTTGATACCTTGTACATGTATTGATATAAAGTATCTGCGGAAAGCAAAGGCATAGCAGTGAGTTTGACATTGGGGGGGAATACGCTATATATTTTTTGCAAATTGTTCAAATTATTTGGAGGGCCACATTGCCGAACTCTAACATTGAGGGGACATGCCCCCCTTCCCCCCTCTGCTCCTACACCCTTGGCTGAAAGGAACATTCATTTTTAAACATTAAAGGCTCTTTCAACACTCCCTTAAGTCACTGGCAACATTTTATGTTTTAACTTTTCAGTTAGTGCATACTATATACAATTGATTTTGCCTCTTCAAATTCAATTGTTGGACCTATGTACCTGTACATAAAAATGGAAAACCATTAAAAAATACTTAAATTAAGTGTTTTTACTGTACTAGTGCATATACTGTAGGTGAACTGTAAAGAATGTAACACATTATGCATGATTTACAGTATATAAAAACACGAGGACACTTTATAGTATGTTATGCATTACACATGTTATCAACACATAAAATATAGTTGTATTTTAATCCTGTTTCTCTTTTTTATGGATTTCAGTCTATTTCTCATTTTTACATCAGTACAGTGTTTACTTTTCACATTGTATTTCAGCTCATGAAACCCATAGTGAAAAGACAAAATGGCCTCATTGTTTCAGACATTCAGCAGCATCTAATGGATGTACTGTACGTACAGGAAGTATGACTTATTAGCTCCAACATTTGATAGAAGCGAACATTTTTGTTTAGTGCCGCTGATAACCCACAACAGGTGCTCACATTAATCTACCTTATTCATGAAACAGTGTCATCTGATCTGTGATGCAGACTACCGATTTCAGACAGCAATTTATTAGTCTGTAGCTCGAACTGAAACAAGATAGGCATACACAATGACATGTCTAAATTTAAATGTTAAATTGTTATGGTAGGGATTTGAAAATTGCAAATGCTTATTATTTTATTAATTAACAGTCAAACATGAGTTGCACCATTCAAGTCCAGGAGTATATCCAGATGTTGATGTGTTTACTAAACATCTAGCCACTCTGTGAAAGTCACCCTTTGAGTTGTCAGCAATGGCGGGCCCTCTGCAAATGTGCGTAAGACGTCGGGGTCGGTTTTGGTTCCACGGCTCCTTGTTTAGGTGAATGCGTTCTTCGATGATACCCCAGGCCTTCCACCAGCACCGTCAGAAGTAGAGCTAATGCATATGTGTGTGGTAGTTCCCTGTGATGTTTTGGCCCAAACGCATCTCTCTCTTGCACTCTGAGATCCCACTCATTGGTGTTCCTATACCAGGTTATGATCACAATGGCATTACAATGGACCATATGGAGGATCTAAGGGCCCAAAGCATCTCAGCCTTTTGATTGGGAAGTGCTGCGTGGCAGGTTAGAGCTGAGTCCCTTTCTACTTATTAATACCTTTATTAACCGAAAAGAGCCTTGATCACGCAGCTGCCAGAAAAAATCTAACTTCATCTAACCCATGGCCTCTCTTCACCCAGTGAGTAGTCAAGTGTTAGATGCCTGCCCTTACCGATAAGATAACAAACTCCCACAGACTTCCTCAACTAAGATCCATTTCCTTAGCTAGAACGAGAGAGAGTTTATGTGAAAGTTTAATATGTTTAAGCCCTGCCTGTAGGTGAGAATGTGGGCCCTATTTTAACGATTGAAGCACATGGCGTGAAGCGCGTGGCGTGAAGCGCGTGGCGTGAAGCGCGTGGCGTGAAGCGCGTGGCGTGAAGCGCATGGCGTGAAGCGCATGGCGTGTAGCGCATGGCGTGAAGCACATGGCATGAAGCGCGCTTTGGGCGTGTCCAAATCCACTTTTGCTAGTTTGACAGCAGATAAAAGGGTCCATGTGCCGGGCGCATGGTCTAAAAGGGTTGTACTAAGTGTCTTCATTAATTCATAGGTGTGTTTTGGGCGTAACATGCAATAAACCAATCAGAGATTCATCTCCTATTCCCTTTAAGAGCCAGCCACGTTTGTACCTTTCGCACATTGATATTATGACGGCGGATTTGCATCATAATATTTGTATTAGTAATCTTTTGCATGTTCCTGTGCTGCTGCACATCCCTGTGTGTGTGCAACTTCCGTGATATTAAACTAGCAAAGACACTTGGATTCGGGCTATGCGCTGGGCCGCGCGGGGTGCAAGATAGGGCCCAGAGAGTTTATGTGAAAGTTTCATATCTTTTAGTCCCGTCACTAGCTCAGATATAATTGCTGTAGGGTCTTTCCAAAATTGGATTAATGCAATGAACATTATAAGTTTTCACCTATATTTGATTTGTATACTTTTACGGGCCGCAGTACTTAAATGACCTTAAATTACTGTCCGTGGTTCAGAAATGGAAAATGAGTGCCAAAATTAAATATATCTATTCCTTATATATTATCAGAATATAATTCGGTACCGAAAGGAACAAATCAATCTCTGCTCCCTTACCCGACATCTGGATACTGCTAAACTCCTACAACCTCTAATAGGAAATGAACATCAAATGAAACGGTGCAAGGCATTAGATTTATTAACTATTCAAAATGTGTAATCGTCACCATTCCTTTATTACAATTAATAATTTTTAATTCTACTATCCCTGTATAGACTGTTAAAACTTACTATGAGAGCTTCCTCTTTGGTTTTAAAACAGTCTAGACCTGCGAGAGAGTGCGAATGCTTTGCGTGATCGTCTAACAGTCACCAATGCTTCTGACTAGACAATCGCCCTCTGAGGGAAAATACCAGAGAAATTTGTGAAAACTGGAGTTAAATTCAACACATTTAAACCTTTCAACTATGTATAATGTTACACATACATAATGTTCTAGCTGTTATTACATTTATACATAGAATAATTCAATAATTTCTAATCCTATATGTAGCCAAGTGGGATAATTATCAAAATATGACACTAGGAATAAATTG
Organism: Umbra pygmaea; assembly: GCA_016801145.1. Lineage (NCBI taxonomy): Eukaryota > Metazoa > Chordata > Actinopteri > Esociformes > Umbridae > Umbra > Umbra pygmaea. The sequence continues at coordinate 9,543 of JACXGM010013025.1, forward strand.
GTTGTGGGTCCTTTAAGATTTGGTGTTGCGATGCGCACTTTACGGCATTGCATCTTGTAATGTGTATGCGCTAGTTTCAGCGAGGAGAGAGAGAGCAGAGATAGCACGTGAGAGCTCCTAGTTTTGATAATGTACACTTGTGTAAGGTTTGGTGAGGTAAATATACATTCTCATACCAGTGAACAAAATGTTTGAATGTTATATCCGCATTTTACATATGTGTGTTAAATGGGAAATGTTTTATAAATGTTTTGAGGACACCTGTAAATGTGTGTATTTATTTACTTGGGACAGTGCACATTAATCAACAATCTTACACTTCTGTACAGACTGTATATGAGTCAGATTATAGCACAGATACTAATTTCCATCTGTAGTCCCAAACCTAACCTGCATGTTTTTAATGGTGGGGGAAACCAGAGCACCCGGAGGAAACCCACACAGACAGCAGACATGGGAAGAACATGCAAACTCCACACAGAAAGGCCTGGGATGAACCCAGAACCTTCTTGAGATGAGGCCACAGTGCTAACCACTAGGCCACCATGCCTGCCCCGTGTGTGAGCTGGATCTGGTTAGATCAGGGGTGGGACACGTGGAAAGACGGTATGTGTTTTAGTAGATTATATTTGCATTTTGTTTGCCTACACAAAGCTCAGCTGGATTCTTAAAACATTTAATATCTGGTTAAGAACTATTGAAACTTATTGAATGCTGTTTGAACAGTGTATTCATTTCTCTTTGAATAAAATGTACGCAGAAAACTGTGAAGTTTGATGGTAGACTAATGTACTGTTTTCTTTCAGTTGACTATTAGCCTCTACCGTATTTCGTTGCCATATTTGTACAAAACTCAATTGAAGAATCTCATTATTCCAATGTATTTCATTCAATTTGACTTTATTTAATTTGTTTTATCAATTGTTTGTCATGCTAGATAAGCACACGAAGAAATCAGAAATACTCTGTAATTTAATTTAATATTTATTTTCCTAAATATTTGCTCCCTTCGATCGCTGTCCTTCTTAGAGACAGCAGCCAGAATAAAGCCACAATAGTAATTATTGTATCCTGTGCTGTTTTATTCAACCACTGGTTACATAATTTGGTACCAGGAGTGGGGTATTTGGCTGTTGGGAGCTTATAGGTAATTCTTTTATTCGGTTTGAAAAACGGTAGAGGTGAGGATAGGTGTCTGTGGAACATAGAGTGGAGGCTGCCTTCCGGGGTCCAGGCAGTAGTCCAGTGAAAACAAGTCAGTTGGAGGTGACCTGGTGGTGACGATACTGCTGGAAGAGAGAGAAAGAGTGCTGCCTTCTCACCGGAATCTGCAGAGTGCTGTGTGTGGAGACATCTGTTAAGAGACTGTCTAAGAGAGATACAGAAGTATTATTTAACCAAAGAATTGAAAGTGTATCCTTTTTCTTCCAAAATAGTGACAAACTGATTAAGGGACTGGTTTTGCTCTTAACTGTTCTTGTTGTGTGGAGCTGAGATAATTTGTAAATTAAAAAAATGTCACAGTCAGATGATGATGCTTCAATTACACATGAGCATGATGATGCACAGGGGGGAGGAAGTAATGTGAATGACATGCAGGGACAAATTAAAGAACATAGCCGCAAACATGAAGAGACTAAAGCAGCAATTGCTAATTTGAGCAGAGAACCATCCAGGTCTTATATTTATGTACCAAGAGAACGTCATATACAACCCTTTAGTGGTGATATAAACAAAGATGGGAGGAATGTTGATGAGTTTATTGAAGAAGTAGAGAGGGTGCTACTGGTCAGAAATCAAACAACCGAAGATCAGTTAGACTTCATCTTGTCACTCCTAAGAGGTGCAGATTTAGAGGAGGTCAGATAACGAATGGGGAATGAGTCAAACCACACATCTGACCTTTTTGAATACCTGAGAGCAGCTTTTCGGGAAAAGCGCAGCATACCTCAACCATTGCAGACCTTCTATAGTCGTAAACAAATGGAAGGTGAGGAGGTCCGCGCATACTTACATGCGTTGTCACAGATTCAGAACTCCATCCTGAAACAGTCACCAGTTGCAATGGTAAATGCGAGTTTGGCCATTCGGTACCAATTCATTGAGGGTATTAGAGATGCCAGCCTCAGAAGGTAACTTCGGAAGCTTGCTAGGGACAAGCCAGCGTCCACACTTATTGAAGTGCGTGACGAAGCCCTCATGTGGTCGTTAGAAGATTCCAAGCCTCGTGTCACAAGAGTGGTCAGCAGTCGAAATGTCATTCCTAAGACCGCTGAAGCTCAGTGTGATGTTGTAAAGTACCTGAAACTAAACCAGTTTATCTGGAGGACGTTTTGAAAATTGTAGCGGAACAAGGAAAGGCTATAGGGGAGCTTACAAGAGCAGTTGAGAAACTCACAGGACAGCAAGGCAGAACCTATTTAAACCAAACCAGACACAAGAATCAACCAAAGTTTACAGAAGAGGGCCAACCAGTATGTTTCCATTGCAATGGTGTAGGACACATCGCTAAGAGGTGCGTGAGGAAAAACAGACAGACTGTCGCAGAGAATGCTACTACATCTGTATCACCGGGAAATGCCCACCCTCGGTTACTGTGAGTCAGGCAGTTCAAGGGCATTCCATTGGCTCAACTAACATGGATACTAGCCGTGACAGGCTGCTCGAGCGTCCTGTTGCTGATCTCAGTATCAATGGAGTGAATGTCGCATGTCTACTGGATACGGGGAGCCAAGTCAGCACTATTTCTGAGAGTTTCTTCAGGGAACACCTGTCCGGTGAAGATGAAGATATACTTTCAACAGCAGGCTGGTTGAAGCTGACAGCAGCTAATGGTTTGGACATACCTTATCTTAGTTACCTAGAGTTGGAAGTCAAAATCATGGGTATTGTCCTTCCAGAATGTGGTTTCCTTGTTGTCAGAGACACACAGAACTCCTCTCTAGTACCAGCGCTAATTGGCATGAACATTATCAGCAGATGCAGGCAACTGGTCCATGCAGAGTTTGATACCACGCTTGGCGGGAATTTGCAATCAAATTGGAGAGAAGCATTTCAACAGTTGCACAGTGCCCATAGACAAGAGAAGATAATTGCAGTACGGGTAGCTGGAAAAGACGTGGTCCACATACCTGCTTCTTCAGTTGCCACAGTGATGGCCAAAGGTGCAAAAGCTTCATGATGGTTTATTTGATTACCAGTTGGAGCCCACGAACACACCATTACCAGGTGGTCTCCTTGTTGTTCCTTCTCTGGTGTCATCAGAGACATCAGTGTTTCCTATGCAAGTGGTGAATCTTTCCCCAGAAGACATCTGGTTACAGGCCCGAATTAGGCTCGGGACTTTAACGCATGTGGAGAGTATGAAGTTAAATGAGGCATATGAGGTGAAATTCCAGAGTGTTTCAGCGGATATGGAGGAGATCACAGTTAATGCCAAAGGCAGTCAGGTATTGGAGGACAGCACAAAAGAGTTCCTCAGTAAGCTTCATATTGGTGGCACCATCGAGCAGCAGGCAGCGCTCAGGGATTTGTTAATACAGTATTCTGAGGTGTTCGTGCTCGAGGATGAAGACCTTGGTTTACCGACAAGGTGAAACATGAAATCGATGTGGCTGATGAAATCCCAGTGACACAGCCTTATAGGTGCAACCCACCCACCAAGTACAGAGAAATTCGAGAACACATCAGTAAGCTTCTTAAAAAGGGAGTAATTCAAGAAAGCACCAGTGTTTATGCATCCCCCATTGTGTTAGTGAGGAAGGCGGATGGCAGCCTCAGGCTATGTGTTTATTACAGGCAGCTCAACGCTAAGACCCGGCGAGATGCATTCCCCTTACCCAGGATTGATGAACGTTTTGAAGCGCTTCAAAGAGCAACATTTTTCTCTTCGATTGACCTGGCAAGTGGATACCACCAGGTTGCTGTTCACGAGTGGGACAGGCATAAGACTACATTTACAACTCCATTTGGGATATTTGAGTACTCCCGTATGCCTTTTGGGGTATGTAATGGGCCATCAACTTTCCAACCCCTGATGCAGTCTAAAATGGGCGACCTAATCTTTCAGATCATGCTGGTGTATTTAGATGATATGCTGGTGTACTCCGACACTTTCCCAGAGCACTTGCAGAGATTGGAAATAGTCTTACAGAGGTTGAAGGAAACGGGTCTTAAAGTCAAGCCTGAAAAGTGCCACTTCCTGCAGCAAAAAGTGACCTTTTTAGGTCATCGAGTTTCATCAAAAGGTGTTGCTACCGATCCAGGGAAAGTTGAGGCGGTCAAGCAATGGAAAGTCCCCAACACAGCGAAGGAACTACGTTCATTCCTTGGGTTCTGTAGCTACTACAGAAGGTTCATAGAGGGTTTTTCTAGGATTGCTGGGCCCCTTCACGATTTGGTGTTTCTGTGCATATCCCAGTTTGGCAGTGGAAGAAAGAATTTTGGTGCGTTGTGGTCATCTGAGTGTCAGTCAGCATTTGAACTCCTGAAAGAGAAACTCACCTCTGCTCCTGTGCTGGGGTATGCAGATGTTACTCTCCCATTCATCTTAGAGACTGATGCGAGTAATAAAGGCCTGGAGCAATACTACACCAGCAGCAGGGTGAGTGTAAGAGAGTCATTGCATTCGCTAGTCAGAGACTTCGGAAGGCAGAAAGGAATGACCGAAACTATAGCAGCATGAAACTGGAGCTGCTGGCCCTTAAATGGGCCAACTCAGAAAAGTTTCGTGGATATCTGCTAGGCTTCAAATTTGTAGTCATCACAGATAACAACTCTCCGTGCCATCTTAAAACAGCCAAGCTTGGTGCAATTGAGCAACGGTGGGTCGCCCAACTAGCTGTTTTTGACTTTGAGGTGAAATATCGCCCTGGCCGACACAATGCAGCTGCGGATGCTCTATCTAGACACCCTTCAGCAGGGAAGCTTACCATTCCTGACGAGTATGACGACTGTGTTGCTATTTGTAATGTAGTCAACAAAGGGACAATCCTGGAGCCTGGCTTGGTGATTGCTGGTGAGAGCTGTTGCAGGGTCAGACAAATATTTGCATTGGATTGTGGAGAAGGTACAGGCAATGACAACCGGGGAAGTATGCATACCATGTTGGGCTATAAAGTAGAAGAGCTGGTAGATTTCCAGAAGAACGATCCTTCCATTAGTTCTTTCAGAACCTTCTGGGAATGCTGGAGAAAGCCCTCCCGCTCGGAAAGATCTCGCCTCTCCAAGTCCACCTTATCTTTGATGAAGCAGCAAAAAAGTATCCATGAGCAGGATGGTTTGCTCTATTGCATTGTGAAGGATCAACATCAAGGTGAATTTAAACAGTTGCTCTTACCTGAATAATTTGAATGCATGCGACACACAGAGCGCACCGCATCGCAAGCCCGCAAGGTAAGCGCAAACTTGCGGATTGCTCCATTGACAATGAATGACTTCCAGCGCAACGAACGCATTTGACAGGTTCAGTGGATGTCCCGGGCAACATATATATGTGTTGAATGTGTTATACCTCACCCTTCAGTTCAGGCATGGGAAAACTAAAGCATTACATCTTGAAGTTGCATTCAAAGTCCGGTGCCCATTTCCTGATGATCCGATCAAAGGTTCCCCAACTCGCAAGAATGAAAAAAGAACTGCTTTAGAGCGCCTTATTATATTATATCCTAAGCCCAAAATACCCCTGCTTACTCTAGCATAAAGCTTCATAGTTCAGGATTGGGTCATAGCAAGTTAAGGACCACCCCCCCAGAATCCTGACTAGTCTAAAGAAACTAGGGAGAGAAGAAGACATCAGCTATCTGAACCCTCTCCTAAACACTAGCAAGGTGATCACATATTTAAACTTATTGTATTTTTAATGAATCACTATTTTAGAATCGCTAAACAAATCTCAAATACCTTGGGCATAATCCTTAACAACTAATTGTCAGACATCATCATACACTTCTATTAATTGATATTGAATATATTTACCAAATGCTCCAATGACCTTTCTAGTTTAGCAATACTAAATTGTGAACACAATACTACATAACCCAATACAGGATTCCTAAGCCTAAAACCACATAAAAAATGTATTTATATATTTCACACATGATTAGTGAAAATAATTTCAAACTTCATTTAAACATGTTTAACCAATATTCCTAGACATTTGTAAAATACCATTTATTTGGTTCATATGGCCTATGTCCCCTTATATTCCATAGCAATTTTCTGTTACTGTAGATCTTGTATTTGTTTTAATAAATTATTCCAATCTTGCTCTGTAGTAGGGGGCCCTTGTAAGGCGGTTTCAAATGCCTCACTGATAGATAGCTTTTCTAAAGGCTGTGTTAAATGCTGCTCGGCCATTGATGTGGTCAAAACTAGCGCCCCCTTCAGGAATTCCAGCAAACTATCAAAACGAAGAGGAGGAGGAGGTTGGTGGCCAGGATCCTTTTTTCACTGAATTCGAACACCACTTTCTCTTCTGCTTCACACGAATACACAACACAAGCAAATCTCACTGACCTAGTATTTTGTAAAAATAAAACAACTAATCAGGATGAAATTACTCCTTAATTTAAGATTACATCATGAAAAGATTTAGACTCAGCTGAAATGCTACAGTTGACTGTACCTATTTTCCCCAATATAGAAAAACAGTGGAAGCTGTACTTCATCTAGGTACAAACTTTCATCAGTCCAGAGAAACCATTAGTATCATAATACCAGAACCAGTAAAATGTCCAACGTAGCATCCAATGTCGTATGCTCCAGTCCAGTTTCAGGCTGGCATTAATGTGTCTTTTTGGAAGTGGACTACTGTATTAACATCAGTATGTAGATGTCTCTGGAAGCAGTCAATGCTTTCCATTCTTGTCTGTCATTTATGTTTCCTGAGTTAAAATAAATAACCTCAGTGTCTGTTTTCAATCTGGCTCATGGCGCTAGGCGTCACTTTCTGAAGAGTCAATTTACCACTGCTAAATTTAAACTCATGTTATACTTGTTTCTGCTGTTGAGTCCTCTCTCCTTCAGCTCCAGTGTCTTACCATTGCTTACAAGTTGCTAGTTTGTTCTTGCTTGTCTCATGCTGTTTTCTTCTGTTTGATTTCCTTTGCTTTCCTCTCTCCAAGTTTACAGAGCACACTGTTACAATCATAATACACTGTAATAACACTGTTACAGTCAGAAAACAATATAGCGTTGGCATTTTCTATCTGGTGTTTCTGAACAGGACCGACAAGCAGCTCCATTGTTGGTCTCTCTGCTATCTTTTCATTTGGCATGTTGAGCGTCTGTTCATCCAATCTTATCTGAGTTTGGACAAAGGCCAGCTGCAGATAGTTATAGGGAATGGAATTGTGTTAATTAAGTTCTGAGAACATAATACGTTGAAATGCAATATGTCGAAATCAACCATTGGCATTTCTAGTATGTGGACGTGGTGCACAGAACAGATCGCGGAGACATGCCGGCCTCTGGATATAGTATATTGGTGGGTCTGTGCTGTGGTGATGTAGAGTCCATCCTCATCACAACAAGGCTACAGGAGTCTATCTGCAGTGTTCTGGTTTGTAATGAGTAGCTGAGTTCTATTCACAGTTATGATTGCATTTTCATCTGTGAAATGCCGTACAAATGAAATATAATACCATGGGTTTAGATTGAGTCATACTGCCACTAAGTCCATCAATGAGGTATTGTAAATAGTTTATTGCAGAATTGAATTAAGTTGTATTTTGTCCGTTTAGATGCCTTTACATTAGCATACTCCGGCCCTGGTGCAATAACGCTATTCTGCAGGCTGATTTTCATGTTTATGATAGAGTATAAATCGTTTTTTATAACTTACTAGTCAAATGTTAGTAAGAGAGGTATTGCATCCTTAGTGCTATGTCAATTACTGTGTGTGATGACCAGCCATAAAATGCTTCTGCTAAGAATACGACATAGGATTACTGATATAGTTGCAGGATGCTAACCCAAACACCCATATTATATCATACATATTATTACTACAGAAACCATACACATTTATGCCACCTTCTGAAGATGCTTTGTTTGATTAAATGACACAACATTTTGTAAGGATTCATGAGGGGAAACATGACGCTTATATTCTGTGTGTGAGTCTTGTTACTTGGATAGCTGGTACTGCCAACAACCCTGCGTTACACAGTATATGTTATATGGCCACTCAGGGCTGGTTAGCCAAAAATGAGTAAGAACCCACATTTTAAACCAGGGAAACCGAACACAGGCTCAGCCATGCCTCTGTCCACACTGTAAATGCATACACACACTGTTAGTACAGTGGACTTAACAAAGAGGACAATGAATTTAAAATAAATAAAAATGGAGGAACATTGCTCAGTAGGACTGTCGCTGGCAGAGGGAAGAAAGTGCAATCTTATTCATGCAAGCATATTCATGTTCTCCCTTGAGTCTGGATTGACATTGATTGGCAGACTGTTTGTTTTTCCTTGGTTGTGGGTCCTGGTGCCTGGAGCAGATCATGATGCTGAGGTTGTCAGGATAGGTTTGGGTGGACATTGTGTGTCTGTGAGGGGTGGATGAGTTTAAGGGTTGAAATGATGCAAATATTGATGGCTTACAGACACATGATATGTACTGGTCCGCCCCCCCCCAGACAAAAGATAAAGATAAAAATTGATTGTACGATGACATGCAGACAAAGCTATGGTCTTGGGACCATGGCTTTATTAATTTAGTGTTATGCAATTTATTAGCGTTATGCATCATGTTGCATGTTGGCCAATATATCTGTATGCTGCTCAGTTGTTTACTGACAATTAAGATCTATTGTTATTTTCTGTGTTCTTCCTTTTGGCATGAAGTAATGGCCGCAGATCTTTTATTTGGCTCTTACTGTACTTTTGTGGTGCTGCGTCAGTGCCATCTAGTGGAATTTTCGAGAAAAGCCAAAACCCCATTAGAAAATGTCTTCTCCCCATCTGTTTGGCTTAGGTTTTAAAAAATGTAAAGTACAACAATTCAAAGTGTTTGTTTGTAATGTTTAGGCACCATGCCTTTCATTTGATGCCATCTTATAAACATAAGTGTTTTTGCAGAGCATATATGCCATCTAATGGCATGTTATCCCACATTTATAAGCCCAAAGATATTTTGATCATGGTGTTATAGTGTACTGTATATAGCAGAGACTCTGTACATGTAACTGCCCTGTACACTAATCCCACCAGTTCATCCCATGGAAATTGATATTACGTTCTGGGCATATGTTCATTTATCTATCATTCAAATCCATTGTGGTGGTCACCCTCAAATTACCTTGCTTACACTCAAGCATTAATTATATTCATATCTTTCTGGAGAAACCTCTGTTGGAAGCAATTTGGTATAAAATAAAATTGTGTAGAATTGTGTAGATCCTGATTTGTGTATTTGTGCTTGTTGTTAAAAATCTTTATTTGGAAATGACCCATGGCATAATCTGCCACCCATTGCTAGAACCAGACTTGTTGCATTTTAAGGGTTCACCTACTATGGCAGTTGTCAGTAATTTGTGTTAGAAATGCCTAATGCTGTTTGAGATGCCTAGGACAGCAACAGTTTTTACTATATATTTGTGGTTTCATATTATTTGAATAGTCAAGATTACTATCTAATAAATATTTGGAATCTTTGCAGCTACAGGTATGTAAACTATGTCCTTTGCCCCACTAATCAAATGCTTCATATTTTAAACCAATACTGGTATATATAATTAAATTAATGAGAAGCTTTGTGATAAGCTAAAAAAACACATTCACGCAATGGACTCTCCGTATTCATCGCCATGGCTGAGCCCTTTGCCATTCAGGTGGTGTAGAGAAGACTTGAAATAAAGGAAATAATAATTGAATCCCCATCTAAACTGTGTGACGTGGCTCTGGTGGCTAACATCGATGATGATCTTCTTTGCCTTACTATGGCAGCTTGTGTGGTATGTTCTGTCCATGGAGGGCAAACCCTCCGCAGATCCATTTGGTCGACCGCCTTTGAGTTGCCGTACTAGGCAGCGATGCATCCTGTCAGTAAGCCCCTGTAGAAAACAGAGAGAGCTCCTCTGGGACAGGACACATTTGGTCAGCCTCCTGAGGTTGCGTAGACGCTGCCCTGCCTACATCACTATGGATGACTGTTCCAGCCTCTCAGCGATGTGGACTCTGAGGAACTTGACGTCTGTGACCCTATCAACGCTGTCTTCATTGATGAGGATTGGGGTGTGATCAAACTTGTTCCCTCTGGAGTCCACAATCAGCTATTTGGCATTGCGGAGGATGTTGTTTATACTGCACCACACAGGTAATGTACTAACCACCTCTCGGTAGGTCAACTTGTCATAGTTAGTAAACAGGCCTGCATCTGTAGTGTCATCAACGACCTCAGTGCCGGCCCGAGCCTTTTGGCTCGGGCCGGCACTGAGCAGAATTTGGTTTGGGGGCCCCCTCCCACCATGCGGAGTCACCTGTGCACTCAATTGGGGGCCTCCTGGTAGTAAGGGGGCCCCAAGCAGCTGCTTAATTCACTTATGCCTCGGGCCGGCTCTGAACGCGCTTGATGATCTTGTCAGTGCTGTGGGTTGCTACGTAGTTGTGGATATACAGAGAGTACAGAACGGGGCTGAGTACACAGCCCTTGTCACAATGTCCATAGTCCTTGTGCCTGTTCTGTGTCACTACAGGGTGGTTTCTCCCCTATATGTTTTGTTTTGGTTTTGTTTCCCGCTCCTTTTGTCACATGATCCCGTCACATGTTTTGATTAACCAATCAGTTCTGTTGTTTAGTCCACACCTGCACCTCCTTCCCTTGTTAGTATGGTATTTAGTTCTGAGTGTTTGTGAGTCCTGTGTGGTTCTTTGTTCTTGTCAAGGTATGTGGTTGCTCTTGTTCTTCTGTTCAATTCATATGTTTAAAGTATTTAATGTATCTTGTGTTATAGTTCTTTGTGGTATGTTTAGACAGTGTGTTCATGTGTTTAGTGTTGTGATTACTTTTCATGTCATGTGTTTTATACTTTGGTTAGTTTTGGTCCTCATTTTGATCTGTTTTTGTTCTTGTCAAGTTCTTCCTTGTGTTTCCAATAAATACATGTTCTGTGAAGACACGCCTGCCTCCTCAGCCTTTGAACGTGACAGCCCTCTTAGGCCCCTGTATTGAGAATCCTTGTGGATGAGGGGTGACCTGCTACAAAGTCCACGATCCATTTGCAGGTGGTGGGGTATACACCTATGGCCATGAGCTTTATGATGAGTACGTTCTCTAGTAATATGCATGGTGGTGGGGGCCTATCAGGTCTGGATCTCAGTTTCACCAGCACCCCAACACGTTTTCCTCTTCAATGCCCTCGTCATCTCTTCCTCCCCAGTAGGAGAAAACGACTTTGACCCACGCGTCCTTGGCGGCGGTAGATCCGTTATTCTAATTGTGGGCTTTCTGGTATGTTCGGCAGGATCGTGAGTACTACATTTTTTCATTCTAAAAGAAATTCCCGGCTGTGTGTTGTGATGCCCAATGTAGAATGGATAAAAAAAATTATAAAACAGAAAAAAACAAAACAGAGGAATCCCATTACATAAATTATAATTCAATAGTTTTCGAATATGTTGACATAATATCATTTTATATGACACAAATGGCTATTGCCAACAAGTAATGAGTGTATTAAGTAGCTGATTTATGGTGAAATTTCTCAGTTTCTAAACTCTGCTGAAAAGATACATTAAAGGACTGTAAAAAAGCTCATCAAATGGCTACTCATCTATTCAGATAAATTTGTTTCCCTTTTCCTCTTCAATAATGACTATAAACAAGGTGGACTCAACTCACCCATTGATAAAGCCTTATGCTTCAACATACCAATGTACACACATACAAAGCCATTCATAAACACACATGCATTTTCTCTAAACCTTGACCCAGCAATTCATGTTCGCTTTTCCTTAGTACTAAACACACACACACACAAATACACACATGCACGCACGCGCGCGCGCACACACACACACAAAATGCTGCTACCCTTTAACCGATCAGTTACTACCACTTCCTACGACAGTATATAGAGTATATACACTACATAAACCAAAGTAGACACATCTAAACTACATAGAACCATCCAGACACAACAACTCAGTACAAGTACTCTCTATATATAAGGTAGCCAAGATATTGTTATTCTAATCATTATGAACTTTATCATAGTTACTTGTTAATGGTCAGGTAGACCAAGATAGCCCGGTTTACAATATGCCCGACAACACTTTGACATGCCTAACAGATTCTAGCACACTGTAATTTGGAGTGACGAGACCAAAATAGAGCTTTATGGTCACATCCATAAGCGCTATGTTTGGAGAGGGGTCAACAAAGCCTATAGTGAAAAGAATACCATCCCCACTGTGAAGCATTGTGGTGGCTTACAGATGTTTTGGGGTGGGAGTTCTAAAGGCACAGGGAACCTTGTGGAAATTGATGGCAAGATGAATGCAGCATGTTATCAGACAATACATGCAGACATTTTGCATTCTTCTGCATGAAAGCTGCACATGGGATGCTCTTGGATATTCCACTATGACAATTACCCTAAACACAAGGCCAAGTTGACCCTCCAGTGGTTACAGCAGAACAAGGTGAAGGTTCTGGAGTGGCCATCAGTCTCCTGACCTTAATATCATCAAGCCATCTGGGAGATCTCAAACGTGCAGTTCATGCAATATGACCAAAAACTTTGCATGATCTGGATGCCTTTTGCCAAGATGAATGGCCAGCTATACCACCTAAGGTACAAAAACAACACGTTCAACTTGTGAACTATAAAGACTGGGTGCTAAATCATTTATGTAGTGATAAACCACATAAGACAACAAAAAACAATAGGGATAGCACTCCAAAACTCTGCTTTTAATTATGCCACCTAATTATGGACAGCGATTTCACCTGCAAGAATTCAGGGGCCACAGAAAAAAATTGCACGCTGTCATTGATGCTAAAAGGGGCAATACACTGTATTTGTACACAGGGATCATTTCAATATTTTCTTTTTTGCTATGTTTTGTTTTATGATTGTGCCATTCTGTTATGACCAACAGTTGAATTTGACAAATAAAAAACATTGTTTTGCCTGCTCACTCATGTTTTCTTTAAACTATTACCAGTTTGCCAGGGGTATGCAAACTTTTGAGCACAAATGCACACTGTGTGTGCATACCCACTTTCATAACTCAGTTAACCACGAGAGACCTAATTAAAGTCATATACACAGTGTATATATACAGGTCCTTCTTAAGAAATTAGCATATTGTGATAAAGTTCATTATTTTCCATAATGTAATGATAAAAATTAAACTTTCATATATTATAGATTCATTGCACACCAACTAAAATATTTCAGGTCATTTATTGTTTTAATACTGATGATTTTGGCATACAGCTCATGAAAACCCAAAATTCCTATCTCAAAGAATTAGCATTTCATGAAAAGGGTCTCTAAACAAGCTATTAACCTAATCATCTGAATCAACTAATTAATTCTAAACACCTGCAAAAGATTCCTGAGGCTTTTAAAAACTCCCAACCTGTTTCATTACTCAAAACCGTAATCATGGGTAAGACTGCCGACCTGACTTCTGTCCAGAAGGCCATCATTGACACCCTCAAGCAAGAGGGTAAGACACAGAAAGAAATTTCTCAACAAATAGGCTGTTTCCAGAGTGCTGTATCAAGGCACCTCAGTGGGAAGTCTGTGGGAAGGAAAAAGTGTGGCAAAAAACGCTGCACAACGACAAGAGGTGACCGGACCCTGAGGAAGATTGTGGAGAAGGACCGATTCCAGACCTTGGATGACCTGCGGAAGCAGTGGACTGAGTCTGGAGTACAAACATCCAGAGC
>JACXGM010013026.1:0-23447 GCA_016801145.1 Umbra pygmaea
GGGAGGACGGGCTCGTATTACGCTCAGAACCGGAGTGAATGGAATGTGTGCAAATCAAAAAAACAATTGGTTTTGTTCGTTGCGCACCATTCCATTCACTCCGGTTCCGAGCGTAATACGAGCCCGTCCTCCCCAATTAAGATCCACCGACCGCGGCTGATGTACTGTATGTTTGTATATATACACATACACTCACCTACAGGATTATTAGGAACACCCGTTCAATCTCTCCTTAATGCAATGATCTACTCAACCAATCACATGGCAGTTGCTTTAATGCATTTAGGGGTGTGGTCCTTTATCAGCTTCAAGCTGATAAAAGGGCAACTTTGACTAAAATAAAAACTCGTTACAACCGAGGTATGCAGCAAAGCATTTGTGAAGCCACAACACGCACAACCTTGAGGCGGATGGGCTACAAAAGCAGAAGACCCCACCGGGTTCCACTCATCTCACAAGTAGGAAAAAGAGGCTACAATTTGCAAGAGCACACCAAAATTGGACAGTTGAAGACTGGAAAAATGTTGCCTGGTCTGATGAGTCTTGAATTCTGTTGAGACATTCAGATGGTAGAGTCAGAATTTGGTGTAAACAGAATGAGAACATGGATCCATCATGCCTTGTTACCACTGTGCAGGCTGGTGGTGGTGGTGTAATGATTTGGGGGATGTTTTCTTGGCATAGTTTAGGCCCCTTCCTGCCAATTGGGCATTGTTTAAATGCCACGGCCTACCTGAGCATGTTTTCTGACCATGTCCATCCCTTTATGGCCACCATGTACCCATCCTCTGACGGCTACTTCCAGCAGGATAATGCACCATGTCACAAAGCTTGAATCATTTCAAATTGGTTTCTTGAACATGACAATGAGTTCACTGTACTACAATGGCCCCCACAGTCACAAGATCTCAACCCAAAAGAGCATTTTTGGGATGTGGTGGAATGGGAGCTCTGTGCCCTGGATGTGCATCCCACAAATCTCCATCAACTGCAAGATGCTATCCTATCAATATGGACAAACATTTCTAAAGAAAACTTTCAGCACCTTGTTGAATCAATGCCACGTAGAATTAAGGCAGTTCTGAAGGTGAAAGGGGGTCAAACACAGTATTAGTATGGTGTTCCTAATAATCCTTTAAGTGAGTGTATATCTACACACACACTGGTCACTTCATTAGGTACACGTTCAACTGCTCGTGAACACAAATATCTTATAACTGTACATACACACTGCCACAGATTGAGCTTCAAAAGAAGCTCTGGACGTCCTGTCAAGGACATTCACATGGACATTCACATCAAGCAAGGAAGACTAGCAGACGTACTTAAATTCTGATTTGTTGACTGTCGTTTGCCGCTGAACGGCGTCATAGCTCATTAACATAAAGTTGAACAAACTTCAATTTTTCTGCTTGACACTCTGGTCGCTCAACACGCCCAAAATGCGACGCCAACTAATTTGCCGGCCCTTGCAGCTGAGAGAAGCCAGCTTCCATTGAAAATTAATGACTTCCGGTAACTTTGAAGCTCAAGTCTGTGGCAGTATGTACGTACAGTAAGCTAATCATGTGGCAGCAAGAAGGTCAAGAAGGTCTGCTGAAGTTCAAACTCATCATCAGAATGGACAAAAAAGGTGGTTTAGGTGACTGAACGTGGCATGGTTCTTGGTGCCAAATGGGCTGATGCATGATGCAATAATGTCAATGTGGACCAAAATCTCTGAGGAATGTTTCCAACAACTTGTTGAATTTATACCACAAGGAATGAAGGCAAAAGAGGGTCCAACGCGGTATTACTCCAAGGTACACTCACTGGCCACTTCATTAGGTACATATTGAAATTATTGCATCATGCAAATCGCCCGGTCTGATGCTCAATTTATACTAAGTGGCCCAAAGTAGAGCAGGGTAATATCCCCCAAACCATTACACCACCACCAGCCTGAACCATTGATACAAAGCAGGATGGATGCATCATGTTGTTTATGCCAAATTCTACAATATGGATGTCATAGCAGAAATCGACACTCATCAGACCAGGCAACATTTTCCCAACCTTCTAATTTCTTTAAGTGTGTATTATTGTATTATTATCTCACATATATATTATTATTATAGCAAATGTTGGCCAAGCTCCCCTCCCACAGTTTTTAAACTACATAGGCATGTAAGATATCGAAATGTGCGACTGTTTCCACATCGCAATAAGTTTTGTGGCCAAATATTTGCCAATGGAATGAATGGATGGAATGTTTAGAATTAGTGTGAGCAGCTGCCGAATCCTGACACATTTTCTAATCTCCAACCACACAATTACTCTGACTTCTCTACCCAGTTACTCCGCCCACTTCAACCACTCCAGCCAATTACTCCACCCACTACGCCCAGTTACTCCACCCACTCCAACCATACCACAGATTTACTCCAGCCACTCTGCCCACTCCACCCAGTTACTCCACCCACTCCACCCAGGTATTCCAACCACTCCAAGCACTCCAAGCCAGTTACTCCACGCACTCTACCCACTAACTCCATCCATTCCATCCAGTGAATCTGCCTAGTCCACCCAGTTACTCCACCCACTCCACACAGTTACTATGCCCACTCCACCCATTTACTCCACCCACTCCACATGCCCTGACTGCAATGCATCACAATCTGTGATGGGGACTGAGCACAGGACGGTTGTTTCCCTCTTGTAGCAGGCTTGGACATGTTTCTATTCGATTCATTACATGTATTAATTCACTTGTTGTGTGTTATATTCATTAGCACTTACCAAACGGATCCCTGTATCCAATAAAGTATTTGTATATGTGAACCTCTGCTTGTTACATGTTGTGCATTATTGTTACCCTGTATCGTGTGTGGAAGGTATCGTCAAGCATGTAAGGAAGAGGTCTGTTTACCATATACTTTTATTACTGAATGTGTCTTCACCACTTATTATGTCGTACGTAACATAGGGTTGGAATAGGCAGCCAGACGTACACTAAATTAGTAAATCGTGTCTATGCCATGTATTCTGCATAAATAGACTAATAGTACTTGTGTAGAGGTTTGTGGTTCAGCTCCTCCTGAAAGCCTGGGATATGTCTGAGTTATGTCTTCTAACAATAAGCCACAAAGATAGAAAACTCCTGCTGTCTGCCTCCGTCACTCCACCAACACAAATGTTAGAAGCTGACTAGATATTTGTGTTAACGAGCATTTGAACAAGTGTACCAAATGAAGTGGTTGGTGAGTGAATATTGCTAATTTTATCTATCATTTATATTATCATCATCTAAATACTTATCTATCTGCAGTATATTATCTCTATATCATGTTATTCATATTTATGTATTTAGTAAGATAAGCTACTTAAGTACTGTGCATTGCAGATTTAAAATTATTACCTGATAGATGTGGCTGTATTAAAGAATAGCATAAACTAGAGAACATGACTAAGGTTAACAAAATGGCAAAAGTAGGAAAACATCCATAAAGTTTTTTCTCAAACTCTTTGAGCTTATATTAGTGCAATCTATCAGTGATTTAGTGGGAAATCCATGTGGAATTTCACCCCTGTGTGCTGTTCTCTTTATGAAGTGCAATCTCACCAGCTCTACTCGCCTCTGTGGAGCTCATTTTTCAAACACTCTGATGTGGAATGGTGTTGTCAAAAATATAAAACTGACTAGCGTCTCCTATTTTTATGCAATTTATCTGTCAGTGTCTTGTCATTCAATATACTGTACACTGCAGACTAATAAATGTAATGTTTACATAACATATTTTAAATGTAGTAAATTCACGTAGTTTGTTGATTTCTGGCTACTATCAGATTTACCTAAATCAAATTTTCTACATAATTCAGCTACTTAATGTACCAGTTACTAATGTTACCTAAGATCATGTGTCATGTTAACAAGCAAATTATATTTTTGCGGTAGGACCGGCTTCCTCTTTATCTGTCTGTTCAAGAAAATCCGAGAAGTCTAGGATTAAAGCGACCCCCTATCTACCCTTCTCTTGGAAAATGGCAAGCCCCAAATCTTGACAAATTATACCCTAGAAATGACACAATTTACAATAAGTATTATTTTTTACTATGGTGGCATTATTTTACATTGCTTTAGTAATTAAGTGAGTGCCAAAAGGCGAGTATTCTTCCACCCTGTTAGTTGGCCTAGCAAGGATGATTAGTACCCTGGTGCAATTAATAAATATAGGTTTAGTATCTAGTTACAGGTATTTAACAGGGATATAATTAATCTATATCCCAGTTAACAACAAACAGAAATATTGTTTATAATATAACTGACCAAATAGTGATGTTACAGTCGGTTCAACCTACAGCACTTCTTGAAACCACAACATAATCTGCCCATATCTATAATCTGTACAACACTATCACCTTGAATGTGATTGTAAACATTAGGAGCATAGCTAATGTAAAACTATCCCCAAATGAATGTCCTTCCTCTTCAAGCTTAGATGTGAGCCTGATGAACAGTGTGTTTGTTTAGCATCACACAAGGTGCAAATCAATAGAACAGACACAGTGAGATGGAGAAATGTTGCACGTTCCTCACACAATTTCATGGATAAATATTACTGTCCTAGAAATGTCTGGGACATGTAAAAGACCACCGGACACATCCACAACTGCATCCAGGAATGTGTTTTTGATCAGTTGGGCTGTTGTCATGGGGTTTTCTTCACTATAAAAAGTATTCTCCGGTCATCCGCTACAGTGGTCTTCCTCGGTCTACCAGGTTGTTTGGCACAATTCTTGACTGCCGGTCAATCTCCGGATCTGAATCCAATTGAACATGCATTTTACATGCTGAAGATGAGACTGAAGGACATGCGTCCCAGAAACAAGCAGGAACTAAAGATGGCTGCAGTACAGGCCTGGCAGAACATCACCAGAGAAGATACCTATTGTCTGGTGATGTTAAGACATCAGACACATCAAGCAGTCATTACACGCAAAGGATATCTCACCAATTATTACAACCCCAATTCCAAAAATGTTGGGACAGTATGGAAAATGCTAAAAAAGTAACTTGAAAATTCTATTCATTCTGTACTAATTTGAAAACACATTATTACACATTGAGCCCTATTTTACTGATATAGGGCATGTCCAAATACACTTTTGTTAGTTTGACGACTTAAAAAAGGGTCCATGCGCTGGGCACATGGTCTTAAAGGGTTGTACTAAGTGTGTTTTGGGCCTAACATGCAATAAACTAATCAGAGTGTCATCTCCCATTATCTTTAAGAGCCAGGCGCGTTTGTACCTTTCGGGCATTGCTATTATGATGGCGGATTTGCAGCGTATTGTTTTTATTTTTCATCTTTTGCATGTTTGTGTGCTGCTGAGCTTACATGTGTGTGTGCAACAAGCATAGTGTGCACGCACTGTGTCTAAACCTAGGTGCATTTGACAAATTTGCTGTTAAAATAATAATGACATGCTGCGCCATTGACTTTAGGCCAGGTTTTTTTTGGTCAATGGCGCAATCACTTTCCGATGCCTCAAGATAGCAATACACCCAGAATTATCCTCAACACACCTCCCTGTTAGACCAGCATGTGCAATGGGTGCAAATATGGGCACAATTTATAATGCACTACACATTCTGGCAGACCATGTTAGTACTCACACTCTGCTTACGCAGCCATGCACTTGTAATCCATGCAGACTGGGGCTTGGATTCTTGGTGCTGCTTTAAAATGCATGGATATCCCTGGAAAAGTTGATGTCTGGATGGCAGCATCTGTTGTTGTAAAATGTGTACAAACTGTATCTTTCTGCATTAATGGTGCCCTCACAGATGTGCAAAGTTACCCATGCCATGGGCACTGACCACAGAGTGAGCATGCAGTTTGGCAAATTGACGCAAATGAGGAAGTGCCTTAAACCTGCATTCCATCTGAATTCCAGCTGGGGGCGATACATCTGGTTGCAAAAGAGCTTGGTTTCTGTAATAGTCTATGAGAATGAGAGACACGTCGCACTTGATTTATTAATTCATTACCACATTTTTATAATGAGTATATGGTCTCAATCACTAGATTTCAGCCTTCTGCAATTTATCATGATGTTCATTTTTTGAATTATGTTCTTATTGATTTTAAAATTGGCGATAAAGCAAAGGGGCGTTTAGGGTGTGGCTATGGCATTTGTTTGTAGGACAAGACATGTAAACCAGTTTTTCCGGTATGTAACGTTACATTTTGTTTTACATTCTGTTTTTCTACTGTTTTTCATTAGCATCCCAATTAATATTAGTTAGCTAGCTAGATTACTCCTCCCTCTCATCTAAAATCGTCACATCCGCAACCAAGATGTCTGTGCCCATAATGGCAAAGTTGACAACCCAAATCAGCGCTTTACAAACCAATGGGTGACATCACACATGGCTCCATCCAGTGATTATACAATCTATGGCACTGACATACCCCCATACCAAGACAAATGCTGGCTTTTGGACATGACATTGATAACACCTTGGATGGCCCTTTTCCTCTTCGGACCAGAGAACCCAATGGCTGTTTTGTCCCAAAACGTTTTGAAATGTTGACTTGTTGCACCACAAAACATGATTCCACTGTGTCCAGAGAAGAGCCCAGAGAAGTCGGCGCACTTCTGGACAGTGTTGATATATGGCTTCTGCTTTTTATAGTATAGCCTTAATTTGAATCTGTGGATGCACTGGTGAATGGTGTTGACTGACAAAGGTTTCCCAAAGTATTTCCAAGCCCATGTCCGGATATCCATTACAAACTGTGACCTGCCACCTACATCTAGGTGTTTGACAGAAATCTGTAATTGTCAGTAGATCCTAAAAACAAAAAACTTTTTTTTTTCAATTAAAATAAATAAATGGCTCCCTAAATATGTAAACTGTTTAGTTTAGCTGAATAACAAAGATAAATAAAAAGTACTTTCATTTCAGTAATCTACCTGTAGAACGGTAAGAGATTGATTACTTCTTTACTCGAATGAAAACATTTGGCTTATGGCAATATTGTTGAACAATAGAAAAATAAACTTTAAAATAAAATGGTGTCTTTACATGTCACAATTTATTCTGTCTATTTTTCCCCCAATGTAAAACATGGTAAAACCTGACATTTGCTTCATAGTGATTTTAAACCAATTGCCTAAAGGTATTACATTACATTACAAGCTATAACTATAAATAAACTGCTCTTCTATGAGCACTAACTGAAATCAAAATGGAGTCTTTAGGTTGGCTTGGTATTTAAGACCACAGCTGTGGATTAGACAAAAATGCTGAGGGATATCTAATGTGGTATACCTTTTTGAATTTAAAACATTTGTCTTGTTGGTAAACTCTAGATGGAAATAAACACATCTTCCTACATTATTCAAACTGTGAAAATGATGTCTTCCTAATACACAACCTTCGAAATTAGCTCTGAAACAAGACATTGTAGGCTATGCAGTTCCAGTAGTAGCCTACTCTACCTGGCTAAACTTTGAGGGGGAATATCTCAGAATATCTGTAACAAGTGTGGCAATATTTGAAGCATCAAGTCCCATTGTTCCTCCAATTACAGTGATTGATATGCCATTTGAAAGGTCTGAATCTATACTTTCATAGAGAATGTAAATAAAAAATAATATTTCACTTTTGTGACCATAAGCCGAGATATAGGTGGTTGGTCACAGAATCATGACACTTTTTATTGGAGATCACACACATCCAGAAGTGGTTTTCAGCCTTGCCCTTTACACACTGAAATTTGACTGAATTCCTTGACTCATTATTATATTGTGCACTATAGAAGGTGAAATGCCCAACATTCTTGGTCTTCCGGGAATGCTGTTCTGAAACGTTTGGATTATCTCTTGGCAGATTAGCAAGCCTCGACCCATCCTTGCTCTTGAATGACTAGGCCTTTTTTGGAGGCTCCTTTTATAATATGATTATATGATTGCCTCACCTGTTTCACATTGACTTCTTATTTTAACCTGTCACATTACTTTTAGTTCTAAATTGCCCCTGTCCCAACTTTTGGGAAATGTGTTGAAGGAATCAGTTTGAAAATAAATATTGTCCTTCATCCAACTATGCAGTTGATTAGGTAAAACATAGCATAACTTGCCTTTATGCATTTTTTGTTTAAAACTTGAAGGGTTTAAATTTTTTAGAAACTGTGATTGCATTGCAGCGGTGTGTGATGCAGAGCGTCCTTATTTCCAGTGGTTCCCAAACTTTATTGGTTACTGTACCACCAGGGGTCCTAGTACCCATGTTTGGGAACCACTACCCAGGCAGAAGTGATTTGCTCTACTATTTTATTCACCCATTTGCAACTTAACAACTATTTAGACAAAGTTGCATTTGGAATGCCACACCCAAAGCAAAAATATAGAAGGTAATGATTCTATATGGCAACAATAAAGGCAATAGTAACTCATATAAACAGTTATTAGAACCAAGATGTGCAAAAGAGCATCTCTGAATGCACAACCCATTGAACTTTAAGGCAGATGGGCCTTAAGTACCAATTGAGCATTGTTTAAGTGCCACAGCTTACAACAAGTATTTTTTATTTATTTATTTAAAAAAATCTCATTTGAGAAGGCGACCTGGCTAAGATAAATCAAAAAGGCGCAAGATGACACAAAATTACACATGAATTACACAAGGGAATAAAAATTGAGTGAAAAATACAAGGTGCAGATCCAAGTCTGAATTGGAGAGGTACAGTAGATCAATTGGTATCTAAAGCGGCATAGCAAATACCATGGAGTAATTAACACTTGAGCATAAATGTGCATATGAATGTTGTGCAAATGACAAACAAAAAATAAGATGCAGATCAATGTGTGCAAAGGCACCATGGGACAAAACTGAGGAATTAGATCAAATGGGCAGAGGTAGTGTGCATGTGACAAGGGAGGGTAGGCATGTGAAATAATGAGACAGAAGTTCTGATACTCCTGATTTAAAGGAGTCTTTTGTAGCTCGTTCCAGTCGTATGCTGCTGTGAACTGGAATGAGTTTCGGCCAAAGGATGTATGGGCTTTTGGGCTGACTAGGGAGATGTACAGTACCTGCTTGACTGCAGGTTACGGGTGTATAAGACAATGGTCAGAAGAAAAATTTGGTATAGAGGGGTTTTGCGTAGAAGTGACTTGTATAATTGATGATACCAGTGGGTCAGGAGTCAATTGTTTAGTAAGGGCCAGCCCACTGGTGCATATCGGTCACAGTGGTGGGTGTTGAATGGGGCATTGGTGACAAACTGGATGGGACTTTTATAGATTACATCTAACTTTTTCAGGAGAGAGATGTAATTTACAGAACTGTTTCTATCACTGAATTTAAGGATTGGTAGGCTAGTCATTTTTACCATGGTGTGTTTGGCAGCATAGGTGAAGGATGCCTTGTTGTGAAATAGGAAAGCCAATAGACTTAATTTTGGATTTGAGATGATTAATGTGGGTCTGGAATGAAATTGAACAATCTATCCAGACAGACCTGGATGCAGGAGGGGTCGTCCTCGGACCGGGATGGTCCGGATGCAGAAGGTGGAAATCCCTGCGGAGGGAGGGGTCCAAGATGTCTGGGGAAGAGACCTAGCTCCTATCCTCCAGGCCGTATCCTTCCAGTCGACGAGGTATTGAAGACGGCCATCATGCCGCCTCAAAACCAGAAGCGTCCTGACTACATAGGCGGTGTCGCCGTCAATGTTGGGGGGGAGCGCTGTCGGGCACGTCAATGTCCAGGGGACCCCCAACCACCGGCCTAAGGAGAGAGACATGAAATGTGGGCTAGAGCTTGACATGGGCTTGACCCTGCATAGTATGGGAAAAGGCCCAATGTAGCGTGGAGACAGCTTTCTGCAGGGAGCACATAGAGGAATGTCTCGAGTTGATACCCAGACCCTGTCACCCGGTTGGTAGGCTGGCGTGTCACCCTGACGCTTCTCAGCCTGGAGATTATAACGTTGCACAGCTCGTTGGAGACGGGTATGGGCGATCTCCCCCAAAGCCTCTGCCCGCCGGAACCAATCATCCACTGCTGGAATGCGGGCTGAACAGGGGTGCCAGGGTGCCAAAGGAGTTTGAAAACCCAGAACACACTGAAAGGGTGTCATACCAGTGGATGAAAGTATCAAGGAGTTCTAGGCATATGGTAGCACGTCAGCCCAGTAATCCAGTTGGTCCCTATAGTAGGAACAAAGGAAACTCCCTACTTCTTGATTGACTGTCTCCACCTGCCTGTTCGATTGAGGGTGATAGCCTGATGACAAACTGACAAGTCACCCCCAGCTGGTCCATGAACGCTCTCCATACCTGGGAGGTGAACTGGGGTCTGCGATCTGATACAATGTCTTCTGGTATTCCATAGGTTTGTAAAACATGGTTGAAAAGGAGTGTTCAGCTGTCTGGAAGGCAGTAGGTATACTTGAGAGTGGAATGAATTTACAGAACTTGGAAAACCTATCCACGACTACTAGGATGGTGGTGCTTCCTTGTGACTCAGGTAAATCCGTAATGAAATTGACGGACAAGTGGGACCATGGTTGTTTGGGTATGGGTAACCGGCATAGCTTATCACATGGCCGGTGTCTTGGACTGGTGCTCTGTGCACACATGGAACAGGACAATACGTACCATCTAACATCCCGACTTCATGCCCGCATGCCCAGACATGAGTGAGGTGTGCGCCCAGACAAGCAGCCGGTCCTGGTAATCTGCAGGTACAAATAAAAAGGGGATTGAGCAGTCTGGCTGCTCTCAGGTTCTCAAGGTTGAGATGGTCGGTCAAAATCAGGAACGGGTGTTTCGCTCCCTCCAGCAAATGTCGCTCTTCAGCGCCTCCACCACCGCCAGCTGCTCCCGGTCTCCCACGTCGTAATTCCTCTCTGCCGTTGTGAGTTTCTTGGACAAAAAAGCACTAATTTTTAAAATATACAGTAGTTGATGTCTGTACAGCCTGGTTTACACCTTCTTTATTGTTTGGGTATTTTTTTGTCAAAATGTTGTTCAGGCTCTCTTCTGGAGGAAACCATAGTTCTTAAAATGGATTGGTATTAAATTCTTGCAACCTTATTAGATTACTTGTTGATCAACTGATTTGAGGTAGGCTATAGTTTTTATCAACAACTTCCTAATATTTTTTTTAATTATTCTATGTAGTTTTATAATTATTGAGGTTGTTTGTGTATTTATATTAAATTATAACATTATTTTAGTGCATCACCTCAGCAATGTGTGTGCTGATGAGAAAAATAGACTCAAAGCATAAAATTACGCTGTTATCTGTATTCTTTCAATGATCACTGTGAGTTCAAAACCGGGAATGTAACGCCTCCTGTCTAGTTTCAGCGTGTCTCTCGCCATTTCCCTTTCTCACTATATGTGGAATGACTGAGACTGTTGAACTTGTGTCTTCTATCTCCCTTGCCCTCACTCTCTCGCGGCCTCTACAATTGGACGTGTAGCTTGATAAAAACGCTAAACAGGCATAAAAGAATGTTAGCTTCATGGTTGCCAACATTTGAAGATAGTTTGGCAAAAAATGGAATTGGGATGGATTAGTGACACAATGATTGTCTGATAAAGGATGGATCTACAAGCCTATAGGCAAATTAGCCATGTGCACAGGGACCATGCCCTTGACATTGCATGCTAATCTGTTTAGAGTTGGAATTAACCAGTCCATGGGCCTATAATACGAAGCAAGTTCAACATGCTCTGGATTTCTGTTCATTACCTGGCTTCACTGAACCTAACAATTGCGATCTAGATAAGAGATGTCACGACGGTGGTTATCAATTCTTTAAATCAACCCAGGATTTCCCAATCTAGTGACAAGCGCGTTCACATAAAAGGGGCGGTGTGTGCACCATCGGACCAATCATAGACACGGACAAGTCTATGAGAGACGCATATTTCGCTTAACTGTAGTAAATGATAATTTTTGAGAAATATGAAGAGCATAAAAAATATAATCCAGACATAAAACAGGAAGGAAAGCTTGGAAAAAACTGCCACCTGTGTATTTATAAATGCATCAGGCTCATCGATATCACTGACTTTAATTGTGTATTCCGTTGAACCAATGTGTTGCTTAATGCTGATTGTGTATAACAATTTTATTGTATACTTTCATTTGCAACCCTGACAGTGTTAAACGGTCATTGGAGCAAATAGAAAAATGTACAGGGTGTGTAAATAAATCAATGTCAAAATACTTGGTTGTTCAACAAGTTGAGTAAATAGTAAATGTACTCTCTCTAGAGTGAAAGGGGACACATTGATGTTCATTGATGTTGGTCCATATCAACAGACCATACTGTACATTAAAAAACCTGTCACAAACAAACGCAAAACTATTGTGACCCATTCTTCAATCGAGAATTGATTGGTCAGTAGGCAGTGCTTTTGTTCGGGTTAATTGGTTATCTCAACTATAACCTGCTCCGGAGCAGGTTAGGTTTGCAGCATAAGTTACCATGGCGATGTTACGCAGTAACAGGTGACCCAACCGTCGTGATACTGAAAACCCAGGGTTAAACCTGAAGTTACCTTGCTAACCGCAAATCTTGCTTGGTAGTATAAGCACCAGGTCAAACAGTATACCGAATGAGCCTGTGTGTTAACTTTCACTTTGTAGGCTGGACAATAGAACACTTTCAAGTTCACTCAGAGTTAAGAGACAGCCATTGAATGCCGGACGAACAAATTCAACTTTGTTTCTCTCCAAAAATAAATATGTTTCCTTTGCCAACAAACACTGTTACTCCAGACTGATCTCACAGGATTCAGTGAAATAAACATGGTGTAAGGTTCCCCTTCCTGTACTCAGTAGTCTTTAGTGTTTGTTTACCATGTCTAGTTTTGTATCCAGTGTCAGTTCTATGTATAGCAGTAAATGTAATGTCTAAATGCATTCTGTTTTAGTTTTCTGTCTCCCCTGTGTAGTTATAGTCAGGGTTCAAAATTAACTTTTTCATCAACCAGTCAAACGGCTAGTGAATGTTCAAATTTTACCAGCCACTCAATAGATTACTATTGGTTTTTTGGCTGGTGAAGAAAGCAAATCTACCAGCCACCTGAATATTTTATTTGCATTTGGCTGAAAAATGGTGCTAATTTTAAACCCTGGTTATAGTGTGTCAGTCTCTTCCTTGTGTGTAGTCCATTAGGAGATCATTCGTGTCAGCTCTCCCTCATCTGTTCCCCAGTTCCTGTATATATACCCAGGAACTGGGGAACAGATTTTAAATAATAATTACGAAATTGAGGAGAACAGGTGGGTACCAAATAAAAGAAATTAACAAAATATCCCCCACCCCCTAACTTGTCCCATCTCCAACAAAAAACTAAAACTACACTGGCACACGATCAATGTGCACTACCCAAACTTATATAGGTGGCCCAACCAGGTGTAGCTAGTTTGGGTTTTCATGAGCTGTATGCCAAAATCATCAGTATTAAAACAATAAATGACCTGAAATATTTCAGTTGGTGTGCAATGAATCTAAAATATATGAAAGTTTAATTTTTATCATTACATTATGGAAAAGAATTAACTTTATCACAATATGCTAATTTTTATAGAAGGACCTGTACTGTTGGGAAAGGAATGATGGGATGGTTGATGAGTGAAGTCAGCTGAACCGGATAACGGGGGGGAGGAGTCAGTGATAAGTGATGATCAGGACCAATTTGCACCACCTGTGGTGAAACATACAAACAGAGCAGAGACAAACACACAGGAAACTGTAACACAGAACAGGTAACACAGAAATATATGTACATATACACTGGGGGATGTAACAATAGACTACCATTCAAAGCAGGGTTGCAATTTGTCACTGACAGATATTACAAGTTTCACAGAATCAAAAATTAACAACAAACATCACACATATAAACAATGTTTACTTGTTACCTAGAAATCCGTTTTCAAATCTATTTTCCCAAACAATTTATCTCCCCATTCACTATTAAAAAACCTTGCAACTCCACTTGAGCTTTCGAAAAATTTAAACATTATATTTCTTGATTCTGTAACAATTCTATCATAAGCCAAATGTTTATTTAAATTAAGATATTAGATATTAAATGCTTACCTTTGTGGAGGAAGTGAAGGTAAACATTGCCGGCGGGTGGATGCATAAAACATATCTTTTGAATTAGTCTGTAGATCTGACATGCTTGCTGATTTTGCAATGGGAAAGGTAATTTGTTGCTTCAAATGTGTTCAGAAACTATTTCTATAGCTACCTCAGCAAAATATAATATATTTTGTGTTTATATGTTAGACATTCAGTCGGGAGACTTTGAAGGGTTTTAATTAACGTTAGTTTGAAGCTCATGAATTGTACCCAATGTTTATGGTTGGACTTAGACCTCTGTTGACGTGTCTGGCTCTGGCACACATATTCTTTTAGTACCTGTTGGAAGCCAGGCTTATGAAATACACAGTTCTTTTTACTTTCTAGGTTTTCAGCAGTGAAAAATCTGTTACGGTCAGACAGCAGCCACAGGGCTCAGACAGCTTTTTCGAACTAGCGTTCGTCGAGAAGCAAACTTCTGATAGGGTGGGCCGACTGCTTGCCTTTACACTATACAATTATTTTTTTCCAGTCATTAGTGTACTAAACAAAAAGTTTGTTACAATCATTAGTAGCAGCAGAGAATTGGAATGGTAGGTGGCCAAATGAGGTGTAGGCTTTTGCAAATGCATCTTTAGTGTGCTTGCCTAAAGGTTTACCATGCATTATTACATTTTTATTCATAAACTGTCATGAAAACCAAATTTTTACAAATTTTTATGTTGCAATATTAATGGTGAAACAATGTGACAATATCAACATTGTTTCATTTTTATCAAAATCGAAACGCAATTCTAACGTTGATTCAACTTGGTCTCTGACGTTGATTCAACTTGGTCTCTGACGTTGATTCAACAGTGAATCAGTGTTGAAATGCCAGCTGGAACCGGTCTAAAAGAAATGTGTTTTTTGTTAAGGTGTAGCCTATTAAATTGATCATTTTGTTTTAGTGTAGATGTTACAAAAACTGGATTGATGTGCATTCAGAAAAATGCACTTTATTTAGGCTATATAAAAAAAAGGAATGAAATTAAAACGGCAGCAGTGTGGTGCGTGCCTCAAATCTTTATTGTCCAAATATGCACAGTTTGTAATTTGGTAGGCTATACATTTTCTCCCCTTAATGTTTCTCAAAATGTTTCTAAACAAAATATTAAATTATTAAAGGCCTAGTTCAGTTATCAGAAAAGAAAAGGTCAACAATTGTACCCATAGACAAGGTTATAGCACAAGACAACAGGGTTTAACATGGAAATTATTTCATCACAATCCAATGACTCGGTTAGTTCTCTTTCAAAGGAAAGTAATAATGACAAGTTGTTCAGGCGTCCTGTCAGCATGGATGCCCTCTGACACATTTTTATCCATTTGACAGTGGAAAACACACGTTCAACAGTGCAGCTGGTAATAGGCAGAGTTACGATAACTCGAAGAAGCTGGTTCATTTAGGTGTCAATAACAAGTTGACCATTCTTAGGGATAGGTTGACATGCTAATCGATATGGGCAGTTTTATTGCAAACTTATAATTACCTTGCAACACTAGTAAATCACTATTTTATGACACTCCAAATAGCACCACACTTACATGGTAGCATAATGAGGGTCACTACATGCAAACCGAAGCATTGAGAACGTTGTAAGTGTACAGACAGTTTATAACAAATAGAGTTTAAAAGACTATACGCTATACAGGTGCCATCTTGGCAAAACAGTTTCAACCAGTCAAAACAAACACAATTTGCTCAATATATCAAATAATCGCACTGACGTAAAACAACTTGATAGTACTTACTCGGTAGATAATTGGCATCTGGTCCCTCCAGTATGGGTCGCCGCTTCCAATTTATTTTTGGAACATGGAAAAACGTTTAAAGTACAGCCCTGTTATCGGAGAGTGGAAATCTTCAGACTGTAAAAAACACTGCATCTCTTCCATGTGTTGCGATGCAACAGGTCCCACTTCGTGCAACACATGCACTCCTGTTCAGTGTCCATAGCTTCACAATGTCCGCAGGTACACCACCAGGTTCCCGAAGTACGAGGCTGTGTTGCGGCATTGAGAACCGCTATCTCTCTCTCTCTCTCTCTCTCTCACGCTCTCTCTCTCTCTCTCACTCTCTCTCTCGTAGCCCCTGCAAGGAGCTCCTGCAGCTCGTCCGGTGCTAGCTATGGGCCAACATGAATTTAAACTATTAAATTCATGTAAAAAAAAAATTAATAGTTTAATTTATAAACAATGTAGATTATAAATAGTTATTTTTTTTATAAAAAAAGTATTGATGTTAAGTGAAGTAAAGAAAGACTGTCTTTATTTTATTTTTTATAACAACATGTATTTTTTCAGGATATAGTTTTTAAGTTCAACTTAAAATGTCAGGAGGTACATTGTTGACGTTACAGTTAAAAATGCACTTTCAATAAAGTGAGTGGCAAAACTAAATTTTATGTTGAGGCGGTGGGTGTGTTATTGGCAGCTGCTGAATGTAACTAATGAAGTAATTTGTAATCTAACTTAGTTACTTTTAAAATAAAGTAATCTGTAAAGTAACTAAGTTACTTTTTAAAGGAGTAATCAGTTATCAGATTACTTTTTCAAAATAACTGTGGCAACACTGTTAATTAAAAGCGGATTGTTCTTTATAAAAAATGGAGCCAATTTGTATTTTTAATTCATGTTATTTCCAATCAAAGCATAGTAAGCCTACGAAACAATGTGCCATTTTCAAATGGGAAAAAAGCGATTTGATACATAATGTTAGCAAATTCAGAAATCAACTACAGAAATGTGTGATTTACAGCGATATATTTCTTAATCCTTTGACAGCCAGACAGAACAGACATGTCTCCTCCCGTTCTCACTTCCACCCATCTCCTTTTTCCTCCACCTTCAAAGTTACTATATGAGAGTCTCTAAACTGTAGCTCATCTTTAGTGAGATGTGCTCACTTTGAACCCTGTGCAAGACAAAAAGAGCTTTCTGAAGAAATAATGGCTGTTTATATGGAGTGCGATGTGAGGGGCTGTCAGACGCTGACTCTAAGTTGATTTGCAGGAGTGTCAGAAAAGTGGGACTTGGGAAGGTGAATCATGGATTGTCAGAAATCAATTCTCAGGGCTCCTCTCTTGGGAAGGCCTGAGTCATCAACAATAGCAAAATGAATAAACTAAACCTTAACAACACATAATCCACAACACAATGGTATTGCCATATACAATAACATTATTGCATCAAAGGGCAACGTTCGATCAATGTTAAATTAAGTATTTCAGATGTGTACTTTTTCTATTATCACCATACACCACCCTCCATATTCCTTTGCTTGTTTTTTCAAACTGGCTTAGAGATGTGGAAAACAAATGCATTGAACACCTGATGTATCACTCAGGAGTGTTTCATAGAAATTTCTTCAAGGGAAAGGCCTCTGCACGTCAGGGATTTGCCATTCAACACCGACACACCAATTTCCGTTTTCATCTCCTCTGCTTTACATTTTCACTGGGCTCATTACGACTTGAATATAGCTTCTCCGAGTTGGCAGTAAACTTGCTTGCCTCATATGCATTGCAAGGCATCACTATGTCAATGTGTTTCTGAGCTATGCAACTAAGTGCTTAAAAAATGCAAGTTTAATGAGCAACAAAGCAACAATGTACCTGAGGGTATGCCATTTTTCTCCATCTCCCATATGAACCAAGGCGGCTTTACAGTTGGATGATTGTTGTGTAGGCTCTAGTCTCAAAGCTTTAGTAAGGCATTCTTTGTATATGCATATTTATCACAGTCATTATTTCAAATATTGGCAAAGAGCCTGTCTTGCTTTCCAGACATTTAAATTAAGACATTTCCCTAAAACAGAGATTGTGTCTCCATTAATTCCAGTCCTCTGGACAGTCTGAGTAACTGTTATTATAGCTGGTACCATGTAATTGATTTGCAGTGATATGTTATGAGATATATCACCAAATCGAATTTACCCTCTTAGAAAACTGCCTGTGGATAATTTCATGCTTCCGAGTGGTTGGGGTGAGAGTAACTGTTACTGTTGGACTTGCAGACATTCTGAGCATAACAAATGACCAAAAGAACAGGATTCACTAGCTTTACACTCAAAAGCATTTTCTTAATTTAGCTGGGACGGCTTTTATGGTGGAAATCAGCTTGATAGGTGGGCTTTAATCCACCCAGCTACCAACACTACCTAGCTGGGCAAAACTTTGCCACACCCCAGTGGTGGTTCACAGACAGTAAGTCCTTTGCCTTGCTGCTGCCTTTTATGCCTGCTGTCTTGTAAGAAGTTGTTTATTGTACCTGATGAACAGAGCTGGACTCTTCAGTACATGCTTTGCTCTGAGGCGAAACAGTGTATGAATTTAATTGTGTGCCTCAGTGTATAATTGTCTCTGTTTGTGTGTGCACTCTACACAAGCTGAAGGATGGCCCATAATACACCTCTAATGCTTAGTCTCTGGGGCCTATAATAAGGGTTTTTTGTGCTGGTGATGACTGAATTTTCCCTCATCTATTGTAATGAGCATGTACACTGCAGTTCATAGAAAAGGAGTAGTATTTCTCCAGCTTCCGGTTGACTTCAGCAGAAAATCTGTTTAATCACATGGAAAAGACAAGCTATATCTAGTTTCTATAAGTTTCTGTAGAGCTGTAGTATGTAATACTAAGTGAAACCCATAAGGGTTCTTTGTTCCATCCCATAACTGAACAATGTGTTGCTTGGTAGTTTTGGAACTCTTTATGCAGGGCTCTTCGAAATAACCCCATGTAAAGGTTTCTGCTTAGAAAACAGTGTGATGGATATTGAAATATCCCTTTATAAAGGCTTACTGAGAGTGTTAAAGAGTGTTGTCCTTAGGGCCATGCTAGGGTATATCCCAAACAAAGTATTGTTTGAAAATTCCTTGTTAAGGCAGAACCCCATTTCTCCACCATACAGACTTAGGCACCTGTACAACAAAATATATTAACAGAAGATGCTTTCAAAAATGTAGAAATTACAGTTCCTAAATTTGAAACTTATACTGTAAAGAGCAGAAAACAGTGAAAAACTAAAATAACTAAACAAAAATATCATGTCAAACCCTCACCTTTTAGTTTGGCTGTCTTTCACCCAGTTTAATTCCTTTACACCCATTCCTGTTTCAGTTAGTCAGGTTGGTTCTATCAGTGCATTGCCATTAATCATTACCATACCTGTTTGTATTCATTGTGTCACCATGCACTGGATGATGTACCTAACAGGTATAATCTGAAATGTGGTCAATTACAGAATATTACTTTGTTTAACAAAAGTATAAAAAATTCTCCCTAGCATTGCATGCTATGGCAAATTAATGTTTGTAAATACCCGTATACAGTATGTATAAAAAGTGCACCTTACTAAGACATTATCATTTCACTAATAATGTTGACATAGACCCTATCTTTTCTATGCAAAATAAAATAAAAAACAGCAGGTTTGTCATTGTAGGTGACTATAACACAGCTGTAGAAAACCAAAGGCACTGGTTAAATAATGACAGTCTTAAAGTCTTTCTGAAGAGCAGTGGAACAAAAAAATTAACTACTATTTCCACACTGGCGTGGCTTTGAGGTGCACTCGCCTCCATGGTCGAAGGGCTTTTCTTCTCTGCATCTGCCTTGCCGGTTTGCTTCACTTTTACATTGGTGATGAATGACACTCCTGCTGATGATCAAAGCAGGTGAGCAGATACAGGCGGGTATGGAGGCTGTGAGATGGTGCACTCAAGATTGTCTTCTCTCTTTAAACTGCAAAATAATGCTGCTACAGTATGTACCGTCACACTGCTGAGCTCAGGCTGGCAGAGTAAAGAAGCTTGCCATTACCCCTGGTTGTGTCACTGATCAGGGCATATTGATTCTCCCCTCTCAATTTCACCCCCTACTGTAATCTTACGAAGAAATATAAACCAAATTAATTCCTACTTAACTTTGTTGTTGGATCTTTTGTGCAGTCAGTCTCTATACATTGTAATTGGACTAAGCTGAACGTGGGTCCGTGTCTGGGAGTTGAAGCTGAAAGGTGCTGACATGCTTGTGAAGAAGCTCAATACCTCCAGCCAGGAACAGCCATCCTTCTGGTCAGAGAGTGGCTGTCATGCATGAAGAATCCCCACCATGCAGGCTCACCTTTGTTGGAAACCACACACGTGTGCACATACTGTACACACACGACTGACAATAAAATGCATCCATGTACAGAGTATATCAGCAGACCCAATCCACATTAGTAGCTAGTTATACGTAAATATACAGTACCATCAATTATATGCAGAAGGAAACCGACTTCCATTTAAAGTGGCAGTACACCAACATTTTGAAGACAAAATGAATGAAAATAAAATGAAACTAAGAAAGTCGACCTCCAGCAATCAATTGTAAAAGATTTTCAAATTATTAGGCTCCTATGTTATTAAGCAATATGCATTATCACCTGTAGCAAGGGCTTAAAGGGTGATTTTCTGACTGGTGCAGGATTTAATGAGAGTTTGAGTGCTTGAATCCCTATTGTTTGTATGAAAATGCTTAGTCGATGTAACAAACTGATGTGTTGGAATGGATAGAGGAGAACTGAGGCAGATGGTTTGTTGATTTGGGATAGATTTTGGCATAGATAGACAATACTTATATGATGACGGCACAAACTTCAGACGGTACAACAACTGTGCTCTTTCTCGTGGCACAGGACACGGCGGGAAATACGCATAAGCACACACATACATTTACAGTCTAGTTACATCGTTCTAACGTGGCGAGGAACACGAATGTAGAGGGTCTATCTCAACACGTCTTGTAAACTACACGGAGGTCATAAAGTCATCAGTTCGAACATTATAATAATGAATCGCGCCCTCCTCTCCTTCACCTGGACTTCATTTAGGGACCGAGTCAACCAGCTGAAAGTGATTAGGTGATTGGATCAGTCGGTCCCCAACCAGTACCAGGCGAAAGAGAGGAAGCCTCTTTACACAGCATACATAGTAACAGACAATAAGACATTCAACTAACATAATCAACGGCACCTAGTACTGGCATATGGAAAAACAAAGAAACCTATAAACTGAAAACCTATAACATATGAGTCCATGTTCTCAGTTCATATGGAACACAGTTACAGAATCCCCCCCAAGGCCTCGGCGACCCCGACGAGGCAAAACAAAAAGGTGCCCCAAAACCCAGCAGAAGGGAGTGAGGGCAGGCAGAACAATCCCCCCACACAGCACCGTCAAGTGCCCCCCCAAAACCCCATCACCTCTCTGGCGGTGGAGGTTCCGCAGGAGGACGTGGCATCCAGGAAGGCCACCCAGGAGGCAGGATGGCTGAGGGGAACCCGGACTTCCGTAGGGTCAGCCCCAACCAGTACCAGGCACTACACAGCACACATAGTAACAGACAATAAGACATTCAACTAACGTAATCAACCTAGTACAAAGAAAAAAATAAACTGAAAACCTATAACATAAGAGTCCATGTTCTCAGTTCATATGGAACAGGAGTCCCACGTTACAGTCGACATGTTAAAGATGTGATGTTTTTATTTGTCATCAGGACACACAAAATACGTCCCATTCAATAACAATATAATTTTTTTTTACATTTTAGCAGGCACTCATATCCAGAGTGATTTATAGTCTGTCCAGGGACATTCCCCCTGGAGCAGTGCCTTGCCCAAGGACACAACAACATTTGGCACAGTCGAGAATCAAAAAGGCAACCTTCTGACTACAAGTCTGCCTCCCTAACCACTGAGCCATCTGTGTCCATCTGAGTAAATAAACACTTAATGACAATACTAATGAAGACATTGCTATTAATAAAGACATTATTGCAAAATGGAAGTGGTGAATGTTGTATTTTCCTGTATTTACAAATGCATCAGGTAGAGAACATGTGATTGAAATTGAAACTATGAAGTACAGTAGCAGTCTGAACGTCAATGAATAGTATTGCTTAGTAAAACCTAAATGATTTCGTATGTGTAGTATGCCACAACCAATCATTAATTGACAAACACTTCAACATGTTATTTTGTTACCTAGCTTTGAAATAACTCACTGTTGAAATAGAGGTTTATTTAAAAAATAAAAAAACAGTGCTCATTATCATGTTCCATAACATGATCAGTAATTTTGCTGAGTTGTTTCCTAACACCACCTATCTATGATTAGTATTGCTTGCATAGTATTACGCCTAATACAAACAACTCATTCCATTGTGGATATTACTCCTAAATGCTCTAAATAAATGTTTAATTTGAACATGATTCGTAAGACTTTGGCTGTATGCCTGGTTGACATTTAAACTGTAAGTCTCCCATCCTACATTTTTTTAAGTCACCAGCCTCCACTGATGGTTACCAACAGTATATCTCCATAGAGAATATGTCTACTGTAGCAGGTAAAAACAAACTCATTTAAACAGGTTCATCTACACCCTCTGGTGATGTTGATAACAATTATTTATATATATATATATAGATAGATAGATATATATATATATATCATATTTCTATAAGCAGAATGAGGGGATTTGTGCAGTGTTCAAAGCTTTTCTAATTGATAGAGAAACACTAATGATTTAGAATAATCAAAAACAAATTGATTAGCAAAGGTTGCACAATTTTCTGTGGTTGCTAATGGTTGCTAAATGGTACACATTAAAAGTCATGGTATAGAGTCACATAAGTCATGTGGACATTCCACAATTATTTGATCACCACACTGTATCATGCTGATGTGTGATTGTACACTGTATGCTTCTATGGTCACTGTAGCCTGCTGTAATTGATGCTAGCCGCCAACTACATTCCTATAAGCAGCCCTGGACACGTGATCATTCTATTTCACACTGCACATTGATGCAATCAGAGTAATTATTGTACTGTATGTACATACAGTATATACATAATTTTACTGGGACACTTTAGATGATTCTGACACCTGAATCAACAAGTAGAATACTTTGGTTACTGCCCACTGTTTACATGTGCTGACTTCTAAATATATATTATCATTCTGTAGTCACTGCTTACTGTTTACATATACAGACTTCCAAAAATATATTATTATTCTAGTCCCTGCTTACTGTTTACATATACAGACTTTTAAAAATATAGTATTATTCTGCGGTCACTGCTTACTGTTTACTTGTACAGACTTAAAAAAATATTATTATTCTGTAGTCACTGCTTACTGTTTACATAAACAGACTTTTGAAAAAATATTATTATTCTGTGGTCACTGCTTACTGTTTAAATGTACAGACTTTTAAAAATATATTATTATTCTGTAGTCACTGCTTACTGTTTAC
>JACXGM010013027.1:0-23446 GCA_016801145.1 Umbra pygmaea
CGAGGGATGGACTGGGCTTTACTGTAAGCATTATGTATAATTTCTGTGTGATAGCCCCTTTGTGAAAAACGGTTAGACATGACTTTAGCTTGCACTTCATATTCACTGTCGGTATCACAAATACGTCTAAGACGTTGGAACTGGCCAAAAGGTATATTATTTTTGAGCCAATTTGGATGGAAGCTGTCCGCTTTTAGCACAGCTGTAAGTTGCTTGGGGTATGTCTTTATCAGTTTTGCACATCGAGAGACTGACATTTTTGCCCATTCCTCCTTGCAAAACAGCTCGAGCTAAGTGAGGTTGGATGGAGAGCGTTTGTGAACAGCAGTTTTCAGTTCTTTCTACAGATTCCCGATTGGATTCAGGTCTGGACTTTGACTTGGCCATTCTAACACCTGGATATGTTTATTTGTTAACCATTCCATTGTAGATTTTGCTTTATGTTTTGGATCATTGTCTTGTTTGAAGACAAATCTCCGTCCCAGTCTCAGGTCTTTTGCAGACTCCATCAGGTTTTCTTCCAGAATGGTCCTGAATTTGGCTCCATCCATCTTCCCATCAATTTTAGCCATCTTCCTTGTCCCTGCTGAGGAAATCAGGCCCAAACCATGATGCTGCCACCACCATGTTTGACAGTGGGGATGGTGTGTTCAGGGTGATGAGCTGTGTTGCTTTTACGCCAAACATAACGTTTTGCATTGTTGCCAAAAAGTTCGATTTTGGTTTTATCTGACCAGAGCACCTTCTTCCTCATGTTTGGTGTGTCTCCCAGGTGGCTTGTGGCAAACTTTAAACAACACTTTTTATGGAAATCTTTCAGAAATGGCTTTCTTCTTGCCACTCTTCCATGAAGGCCAGATTTGTGCAGTATATGACTGATTGTTGTCCTATGGACTGACTCGCCCACCTCAGCTGTAGATCTCTGCAGTTCATCCGGAGTGATCATGGGCCTCTTGGCTGCATCTCTGATCATCTCTGATACTCCTTGTATGAGCTGAAAGTTTAGAGGGACGGCCGGGTCTTGGTAGATTTGCAGTGGTCTGATACTCCTTCCGTTTCAATATTATCGCTTGCACAGTGCTTCTTGTGATGTTTAAAGCTTGGAAAATCTTTCTGTATCCAAATCCGGCTTTAAACTTCTCCACAACAGTATCTCAGACCTGCCTGGTGTGTTCCTTGTTCTTCATGATGCTCTCTGCGCTTTCAACGGACCTCTGAGCCTATCACAGAGCAGGTGCATTTATACGGAGACTTGATTACACACAGGTGGATTCTATTTATCATCATTAGTCATTTAGGTCAACATTGGATCATTCAGATATCCTCACTGAACTTCTGGAGAGAGTTTGCTGCACTGAAAGTAAAGGGGCTGAATAATTTTGCTCGCCCAATTTGTCAGTTTTTTATTTGTTAAAAAAGTTTGAAATATCCAATACATTTTGTCCCACTTCATGATTGTGTCCCACTGGATTTTGCTTCTTCACAAAAAAATACAGTTTTATATCTTTATGTTTGAAGTCTGAAATGTGGCAAAAGGTTGAAATGTTCAAGGCGGCCGAATACTTTCGCAAGGCACTGTATATTCAGTACACAGGGAGCAAAAGTGACAAGAAATGTAATCCCTGATCAAGTATTAGGCTAATTAGATCGTATCTCAACATGTCATCATCAGCATTGTGTATTGTTGAAGACTGCATATATTTTTCCATGCAATCAGGCCTGAAATCTATGTTGGGTATGTCTACATTAATTTACAGGTGCCACTATGTACTTTTCTCACATTTAAATCATGTAAATATCCTAAATATTGATCATTGGTGCACACAACACATTAGCTACTGTAGTTGTAAAATGTTTGCTAGCTAGACAGTAGCTACTTATTTGCTAGCTACTGTTTTGACCCATCTACAGTGCAGTGCAGCTATCTAGTTTGTTGCGTGAATTTAGGTAAATTACCTCAGGTACCTTAAGTACAAGCATAATTTTAATTAAAACGTGAGGTTAAATAAACAATGAATAACATCTCAACACTCTACCTGGGATCTCAAGCAGAGGTGTCATGCCCACGTGCCCCCTCAGATTTTTGAGCCAAGTGGATTTTCCTTTTAATATCAGTATTTGTGGGCACCTGTTTCCGTGTGTTGTGCACACTGTGTCCCCTTAAATAAAATAGGTGCATGACGCATCTGATCTCAAGTACTTGTCTTTTTTCCCCCTCCTCATCTTTTTTTGCTTCCCCCTGCTTCCCCCTAGCTCTCACGCATCAGCGATGTGCAGGAATTCTACCTGCCCGCTCTCGTTAACAACAGAAGTTTTTTAAAGCTAATTCGCACTAGATGTATGATCTCTGCTTTTGCTGGGTGCAAGTATGCAGCGCGAAACAGCCTAACAAACATTTAGGGGCTATTTTCTAACCTTTAGGTGCTGTAGGCGACCAAATATTTGCCTGTACTTGTAACGTTACCAACTAAACACTACAGTGCCACATGATGACGCAAAGCTACGTTAATTCTCTGATCCTTTATTAGATGAACAACACATCAGTGTATACTTTAACAAATCAGATTGGTTGGAGGACATCCTCCTCTATGCATATTAATTACTGTGTACTGTAAATCCATGTAGGGAAGGTTGACCCACGAGCCGCCATGTTCTGAATGAGGGAAGCATAGCTTAAAGGAGAATCGTGATTTTCCATCCTCTGGCTATACTAGATTCTACTAGAGAGTGTGCTGTTTTCCCACTGAAGACCACTAAAAAAACATTTAACAACAAAAAAACTGTGTTTTATCTTAAAGTTCTTTCTAAAACATTTAGTATTTTATTCACACAATTTAAATTTACCGAGGAGGATCCTCCTCTTCCTCCCCTGATGAGCATCCACTGTTGTAAATGCTCTTTCACTATGCAGCTTTTGTTTGACGGACAATAGTCAGCTGAACAGAGTAGACTAAATGTAATTGTAGATTTTTTCATTGATAATTGTAGATGTCAATTGTCATCCATATGCATTTTTTTCTATTAAGTTGTAGTCGTTTCAACTGCTATATAATCTTAGAAGACGACACATGTAGGGCCCTATCTTGCACCCGGCGCAATACTGCGCAAAGCTCAAATGCAAGTGTCTTTGCTAGTTTAAGACCGACGCAGTTGTCAATTTCCCATCCAGCGCCCGCGTCGTTTAAATAGCAAATGCACCTGACCCATATTTGCGCCCATGGCCGTGCCGGTCTAACAGGGAGGTGTGTTCAGGATAATTCTGGGTGTATTGCTATCTTGAAAAGTGATCACGCCATTGACCAACAAAAACCTGGTCTAAAGTCAATAGCGCAGCATGTCATTGTTATTTTAACAGCAAATTAGTCAAATGCACCTAGGCGTATGCACAGCGCATGCCCACTATGCTTGTTGCACACACACAGGGAAGCGCAGCAGCACACAAACATGCAAAAGATAACAAATAAAATTTCGCTGCAAATCCGCCATCATAATAGCAATGCGCAAAAGGTACAAATGCGCCTGGCTCTTAAAGGGAATGAGAGATGAATCTCTGATTGGTTTATTACATGTTACGCCCAAAACACAATTAATAAAGACACTTAGTACAACCCTTTTAGACCATGCACCCAGCGCATGGACCATTTTTTCCATCGTCAAACTAGCAAAAGTGGATTTGGACACGCCCAAAGCGCACTTGTGCTATGCGCTTCACGCCGTGCGCTTAGATCATTAAAATAGGACCTGTAGTCTTTATTGTGATAATACAGTTGTGGTCAAAAGTTTTAATTTCCACAAAGTCTGCTGCCTCAGTTTTGATGATCGCAATTTGCATATACCCCAGAATGTCATGAAGAGTGATCAGATGAATTGCAATGAATTGCAAAATCCCTCTTTGGCATGAAAATTTCCACTGCATTTCAGCCCTGCCACAAAAGGACCAGCTGCCATCATGTCAGTGATTATCTTGTTAACACAGGTGAGAGTGTTGATGAGGACAAGGCTGGAGGTCACTTTGTCATGCTGATTAAGTTAGAATAACAGACCTGAAGCTTTAAAAGGAGGGTGTTTGAAATCATTGTTCTTCCTCTATCAACCATGGTTACCTGTAAGGAAACATGTGATGTCATCATTGTTTTGCTCAAAAAGGGCTTCTCAGGCAAGGATATTGCTGCTAGTAAGATTGCACCTGTTTATTTGTTGTGAAGAAGGTCAGGGTGCCCAAGAAAGTCCAGCAATGGCTCAGGAATGGCAGCAGGCAGGTGTGAGTACCTGAGCCATTCAGAAAACACCTTGTCTGGAGAAGACAAGGTGAGTGCTACCATCAGTCCTGTGTAATTCCAACAGTAAAGCATCCTGAGACCATTATGTGTTGGTGTGCTTCTCAGCCAATAGAGTGGGCTCACTCACAATATTGCCTAACAAAACAGCCATGAATAAAGAATTGTACCAACTCTTCCTCCGAGAGGACTTCTACCAACCATCCAAGAACAGTTTGGTGATGACCAATGCCTTTTCCAGCACCTTGCAATAAAACAAAAGTGATAAATAAGTTGCTCCGGGAACAAAACATCAACATTTTGGGTCCATGGCCAGGAAACTCCCCAGACCTTAATCCCATTGAGAACTTGTGGTCGATCCTCAAGAGGCAGGTGGACAAACAAAAACCCACAAATTCTGACAAATTCCAAGCATTGAATAGGCAAGAACGGGCTGCCATTAGTCAGGATGTGGCCCAGAAGTTAATTGATAACATGCCAGGGCGGATTGAAAAAGAAGGGTCAACACTGCAAATTTTGACTCTTTGCATAAACTTAATGTAATTGTCAATAAAAACCTTAGATACTTATGGAATATTTCTAATTATACTACAGCATACCATAGTAACTACTGAAAAATTATCTAAGAACACTGGCACCGCAAACTTTGTGGAGACCAATACTCTCAAAGTTTTTGACCACGACGGTACTGTTTTATTATTTTATTTTTTTAGCTTGGCCAAATAAATGCTCTGATCCTGTGGGATTTAGGAAACATGTTTTTAGATATTTTAACTACACAGACCTGATTGGCTGTTTTAGAACCCTTCTCATCATTTGTAAGTTTAGAGATATTTTAACCTTGCGTTGAAATATACAAAACAAATATAGAATAGATTTTTTTTGTTTTCTCTTTTTTACACTCAAACCACCCACTGGCTGGATTGACTGTGTTTCCGATTCGGCCCGCAGGCAGTGTGTTTGACTACCCTGTTTTAGCTGACGTTCTACTGGTGTAGTCAGTGGCATGCAGAGGATTCTGCCAACGCCAAAGGCCCAGGAGGCTGCCTTAGAGACGGCTGGAAGGGAAACAAGGAAGATCGAAGAGGAGGGAGGTGTGAGAGATGGAGAAAGCGATAGAGAGAGTGAGAATGGATGACGCAGAGAGGGGGATGGGTGTGAAGGAAAGATAGCTAATGTTGCTTCTCGTCTCCTCCTACCGCCGTGTGTGTGTGTGTGTGTGTGTGTGTGTGTGTGTGTGTGTGTAAGTCTGGTGTTCTTCGAGGTCTGTAAAGGTGAACATGGTAAGTAGTAGCTATATTATTGGCTGAGGCTGTCTGAGCTGTTGTTGGCTGTTTTTGTTGGCAAAGCTTTGATTGGCTGTTCTTGTTGACAAAGCTTTGATTGGCTGGCATGGCTGGTTGCTAATAGGTGCCTCAGAACCCAGACACATATGCTTTAGGTATGAAACCCATTAGGGCATCCATCCAGTGTTCGAAATGATAGAAAATAAAAACATTCAGATGATGATAATTCAATTTAAATATGCAGTCAGGGACATTTAACAAAATAATGTTTTAAACCTCCCATTTTGGCTTGGATGTGTAATAAGCTGTTTGTATTTGCATAAACTCTAAGTGGATTCACTGTCCGAACTCAGTAAACCAAGACATTCCCATTTTAAAATGGGTGGTTTTGATGACATAGGCACATATGTGACATTTTTTAGGACAATTTTAAGCTCAATAGTGCCAATTTTACAACCAGTGACCAAAGTCATGAACTGCAAATTTAACAGCAATTTTGCATCGGACATTTGAGTAATTTAGCTGATGCATTTATCCAGAGCAAGTTACATTAAGTACAGGCATCCCCTACTTATAGTAGGCAGGAGGTAACTTCTTAAATGAGTGACATTTTATCCAAATTGACATATTTAAATAAACTACCAAACTACAAAACGAAATAAGTTATTCTCACAATACTAAGCACTTGAAGTATTAACTTCCAAATTACAGAATGCCAGAAGCACGTATTTCCAAAACACAGTAGGAACACTGCCTGGTTCAGATTACATGATTTTAACCTGATTTTGGCACGATCCGTTTGACGTAGGGTGTCGTGGGGATTCGTAAACGACAACTGGCTTAGGGATGCAAGATTCAATCTTTTCATCTCGTATAGTGTGTCATAGTGGAGTGAGTAATGGAA
This sequence comes from Umbra pygmaea, assembly GCA_016801145.1. Lineage (NCBI taxonomy): Eukaryota > Metazoa > Chordata > Actinopteri > Esociformes > Umbridae > Umbra > Umbra pygmaea. The sequence continues at coordinate 6,468 of JACXGM010013027.1, forward strand.
CTAAACTAAATGAATACAGGAAGTCCATATGGAAGTGAGTAGTATATGTCCGGGAGACATACACAAAAACACAGGCACAGGGAAAACCATGAATGGAGTACACACAGGGAAATCCATGACATAGGGTTAAATGTATTGCCCAGGGACACCACATAATTTGGACCAGTCTGGAACTAAACCGGCAACCTTACAATTACAAGTGTGACTCCAAACCACTGAGCCACCTGTCACAGCAACAGAACATGCTTCTACTGAGAAAAAACCTGAACGTGTAGTTGAGATTTTAAACCTAAAATAACTGAAAACTGCGTTGGCCTATATGAGTTTGTGCTTAATTGGTATGACAAAACTTTACTTATACCTAATTGAATTGCTATCTTTATAATAGTTGTAAGGCACAAGGTACTATATGGCTAAAAGTCTGTGTGCAGATGATGAATGCTTTTCAGAATAGATTCCACAAACACTAAGTCAATATACTGTAGGTTATAGTAAATCGTAAAAATTGATGGGGAAAAAATGATAATTTAGGCCATTATAAATTAGTTGAATGGATCAGATTGGATTCTGTTTGGATCCGTTTCCTTTCACAAGGTGGCTTAATTCATTTGCACAACAGTAATTGTAATTGTTAATTTTATCACCCCAGAAGCAGAATGAAAATTGACAAACTTCTGCGAGATAATATCACTGTTGTCTAACCAACCTTGTGTGTCAGAAGTATGTTTTTTTACTAAAAGCATACAGCGTTTTTTGTCCACATTGCAGGTGGTCGGGGACATGCTGAACGCATTCGCCTTGCATACACACTTGAATGGCAAATGGGAGGCACGCTTCAATAACCGTTTGAGAAATATAATTACTACATGAGGGTTTTGAACACTGAGTGCACTGTGGCCATCAAAATGGTTTTTAATATTCAACTTCATTTACAATGGTTGCACAGTGATTGAGCTTTTAAAAGCACGCTTTACTCTAGTAGCAATGAAGCATTTATGCATGCAACGATAGATAACTCAGAATAGGCCCCGTATAGTGGACGCAATTCATCATTTTATATATGATGCCTATGTACAAACATTTGTAATTTATGCTCTTTCTATTGCCACTCAATAAATCACTAACTGTAGTATCTGCTAAATGACTGTTTTGCGATGGGATTTTCTCCCAGTCAATTTGTCATTTTCATTTATCGGCTTTTGATTAAAAACATTTATCCCGAAACGGCCAATTACTGGCTAACGGAAACCCTGACATGCACACGTACATTTTAAACATTGTGCACAGCATTGCTCTGTAAACAAGATGCCTGAATTCATCATGGCTGTTAAATGCATCAGAAAGCCAAGCATCAAACCTGAGTCAACACATTCCTGATCATTCTAATCTACTCAACCAGACTACTGGAACAGTAACTAAAGATGTAGACATATAGTCTCTGGTTATTTGATCTATATTTCATACAAAATGGAGCCCATGAAATCCTGGTATGACTATTATTACACACTAACAAAATTAACTGTTTTCTGTTTCTTTCTTCTCACTTCTTTCCTTCCCATCCCTGTATTCATTCTTCCCTCCCTCTCACCTCCAGCCCGTGAGGACTATGTAGCAACCTTTAAGGGGTCAGAGTATTTCTGCTATGACCTGTCGCCCAGCCCCATCCAGTCGTCAAGTGATGAGATCACGCTGAGCTTTAAGACGCTACAGAGGAACGGCCTGATGCTCCACACGGGCAAGTCGGCCGACTACGTCAACCTGGCCTTAAAAACCGGAGCCGTGTCACTGGTCATCAACCTGGGGTCCGGGGCCTTCGAGGCCCTGGTCGAACCGGTTAATGGGAAGTTTAACGATAATGCCTGGCACGATGTCAAGGTCACACGAAACCTGAGACAGGTAACCTGGCAACAGCAGGGGAGGCGGGACAGGGGAGATGGGGGGGCGGGTGGGATGAGGCACTGAAGAGTGAGAGGAAGAAAGATAAAAGGAGAAATAGGGTGAGATACAAGAGACAGGGAAAAAAGAGTTTTGTATGTGTGTGTGTGTGTGAGAGATGGTGAATGTATCTGTGCTAAACTCAGTGTGTGTGTGTGTGTGTGTGTGTGTGTCTGTGTGTGCGTACATGTGTGCAGGGGTTACTATAGTGCCGATAGCTGTAGTCTTCTGCAGTTCTGCCTGTTCTCTACCAACTACTAACTACTACATACTAACTGTACTTACTAACCTGCTAGTAATACTAACTAACCTCCATCCATGGAATGTTTCATACTACTAACCTGTTGCCTTCTCCTAGTCTTCCCCACTCCTCTCTAACCCACTGGCCTTCTCCCTTTTCCTTTATGGAAGTTGTTCTGTTCACACTTTTGCTTTCCTTTCTCCTCCTCTCCCACAAAGCACTCAGGCATTGGACACGCTATGGTAAACAAACTCCATTGTTCGGTAGATATCATTCTAATCGTTTCTTAGTTTGGGTTTGTCTATTTTTCTTTTCTGAGCCGTAGAACAACTAAAACTAGACTAGAACAGGATGACGGCGGTTGGTACTCTATGCTTACCTCCCCCTCGCCCCTCGCCCCTCACCCCCCCCACCCCCAGCCACACTTTTCTATTGATACCTCTCCTTCTACATTCTCCAAACGTTCATCGCATAATCACTGTGATTGGCCTGTGGGCGTGTCTTGGTTGGCTCATCCTTCACCTGCACGCGATTGGCCCCTGCATGCAGCTACTTCACTTCCTGGCTCTCTCTGATTGGTCCAATACACACAGAGAGAGTCCACGCCACCTCCCCCCATTTTAATTTTCTCCTGTTCTCTCTCTCTGCCTTCCTCTTCTGCATGCCGTCCACCCTGACGCTGAGGACCAAGGTCTTCTGTTGTTGTTCGTTTTCTCGTTCCCGTCTTCCTCCTCTGACAAGTGCATGCAGAGAGAGGAGGTTGCACGTGTGTGGAATGACTAACCCATTTAATACTCTGTTTGTCAGTGTGACTCAGTGTGTCACATCATTCAGACCTGATCTGACTAACTCCACACACGGACATACGCAAACACAATCTATCCCATCACCCCCACCCACAACACTGTCATCATTACTAACATCACAAATCAAGACTACTAATAACACCATGTAATATCACACTACTTAATACCATTACTAACACACTACAAACTACTATTCTACTAACCTGGAACTAACTGCTAGCTAACACGCTAACAGCTGCAAGCTCACTAACCCACTAACTGATTGTGGCTGTTGATTCTCTGTTGAGACTTTACTAACATTTGCTTAACTACAGTATCCTGGTTAGCTTCTTATCCTACAGCCAGGTTAATTCTGGTTAGTCACTGATTCTAATGCTAGCTATAGGCCGAACTAGATACATGTTACAGTAAACTATGCAGTGGGTTAGCCATTGTTGCTAATAGACAAGCTCGTTCGCTTTTTATTGAACCAATGATGTTTCTTATATAGGTTGTTCTCAAGGCAGATAACAACTGATGCGAAGATGTTGTGGATCCACTGAAAAATAATTTTGAGTTCTGCTGGTCTTATGTATCACTATTTCCATAATAAAATCTTAGTAATACTATCATTAGTCACTGAAAATAATTGAAAATAGCGTTTTTGATTGACTAGACTATAATGGGCAAATATAGAGTACATTGATCTGGGGCAGATTTTGCCCTCATTTTGTGCATAGTGAGCTAAATATATGGGTTCTATTCAGAGATTTAAAGTTAAGTGATGAATCTACAAGAAACACCTTGTATTTTTGCCAAAAAGTAATTGTCTATGAATGGAATACGATATTCAGCATGCTATCTGTATAGTGCTCTAAGAAGTGGATTCACAAAGAAACTTATAATCCCTGTCTGATAAAACAATATTTAAAAAAAACATGAATCTTTTTGGGAATTGTAAAATTGCCATAATTTCCCATTAATACATACAGTTGGGTCAGTTCAGTTACATCATTTCAGAAGCTATTTTGAATAAATGTTCTCAAACATTGGAATGGATCATTTAGATGCAGGGTGGAATAGATGGCAGAACAGAGATGTATATCATCTTGTACATGATGCTCTGAGGAGAAACACAAGTTTGGAAAATGACTTTAGAGCACTGGTGATGTACTGGGACTCGAATCCAGGACATTTTCCATGAATTGGAGCCCAACTTGGACTTGGCCAGTGTTGACTTGATCTTGGACTCGGGCTCAAAGTGTTGTGACTCTGTCAGGTAAAATCTCTTCCTTGCATAACATCTATATCCCATGCAATATCTCAGCCACAACAGCAAATAATCGGTAGCCACTGTCTTAGCTATCTATTTCATATTGTTAACTTGTCTTTAAAGATTCTGCTTTTAGCTCTTATAGGGACTCGTGACTCAACACAAGCTTGAGTATGATGGACAAACACTTGGACTCAGATCTGCCCTGAGAACAGAGTTGGTTCCGTAATACTCTAACGAGCCCAAATCAACTTAGACAGACAGGAAAACAGGTCCAAACACAGCTTTACCAATCAAATCAAAGAAAAAACACAAACAAACAAACCAAGTACCAATTCAATCACAGACAAATCCAACACAACTGACAAACCAATCTGACTAATCCACTGACCAACCAACTAGAGTCAGAACCAGACCACCTTTCCAAACCAAGCCAGAACGGGGCAGACTAATTCGGCTGGCTAGCGCATAGCGCTGCGTTTGGTGTGAGTATAGCGTGTCCTTTCCCTGTGCTTTGTTGTATAGGTCACGATCTCCGTGGATGGCATCCTGACCACTACAGGCTACACCCAGGAAGACTACACCATGTTGGGCTCGGATGACTTCTTCTATGTGGGAGGAAGTCCCAGTACTGCTGATCTTCCTGGATCTCCTGTTAGCAACAACTTCATGGGCTGCCTCAAAGAGGTGGGACACACACCCACGTGCACACTAACACAGTCATACAAAAATTGTACATGAGGCAAACATGCCTACAATACATGTGGTATGCATGAGGTCGTATTCACACGGCGAGCTCGGCTGGCTTGTGCTCGTCTCGTAATTTGTGATACGGCACGCAGAGGGATACGCACACTTTGCAGGGGCACACAGACACGCACACATTTGGCAGCGGCAGACAAATACACACCCACACACAAATTTGGCAGCGACACAGGCACCCGCCCCCCCCCCATCCTCCCTCGGAAGCTGCAGCATCAGAGAGAATCAGTGATGAGGTTTGCTGGGGAAGCAGACGCAGCGCTAAGTGCTAACATGCTAATTAGCTCTGTCACCGAGACCCTCTATCTATTCACTCTGATACAAGCGGGCCAACGGCACACACACACGGTCAGATCTCACACACACACACGCACATATGCAACCAAACACATTTACACACTCTCGTAAACAGACGCATAACAACTGACAAGCTAACAACAAACAGAGGCGGTAGTGCCGGCAGAAGGTGGGGGCTTGAACCCTCATAAAACGATGTTTTGGGCTGCATCGGAAATGCTTTTTTCCTCATTGTTTCCTAGTTACACCGCCTCTTCTCATTGCCTCTCTTTTATTTAGACTCGTTTGAAAACAACATGGTAGCTCTACCTGCAGTTTTGCTTTCACCTCGGATGAGGAGCCACATTTCCTGGGTGGGTGGGGGTTAGGGTGTGGCTGGCTGTGCGTCTATGTTGTTGATTTGTATTAATGGTGTTGTAGGAAGGTTGTCAGACTAACACATTTACATATCTAATTTGATCGTATGTTAATCCATTGGAAATAATTAAGATGTACAGCACGACACACTTGCATGGCTGATCATTGGCTCTGTGCAACATCTCATGTGCACCAACACACAAAGGCATACACACACACACACACACACACACACACACACACACATACGCACACATTTTCTCTCTGTTAAAGGGTATATCAGTGATGCATATTGGTGCGTTCTGCATGGTTCACTGACAAAGGTCTGATGCATGAACTAAATAGATTGCGTGTGTTTGTGTGTGTGTGTGTGTGTGTGTGTGTGTGTGTGTGTGTGTGTGTGTGTGTGTGTGTTTACATATTTTTGTACAGTATATATTTAAAAGGACACAATGTCCTTACAAGTAAAGTAATTTATAGCATATCTAGCAAAATGTTGCCTTACTTCTTCAATTTATAAAATCTATTTTAGGCTTTGAGGTTAAGAGTACTGTTTGGGAGGTTTAGGGATTTTTTAAGTTAATACAATTTTACATCGAGGTTATGATTATATTTAGAATCAAAAAGAACTCACAGGTATTGATATACTTGCCTTTGTGTGTGTGTGTGTGTGTGTGTGTGACAATGTAGTCACCAACATGTTGCTCACAGACAATGGGTCTGTATTGAAAACCCTAATGAACAGAATCTTAGGGCTGCATCACATGGTTTGTTTCTTGTTTTTTTCTAGTCATGTTTCTTCTCCTCATCTCCTCGCTTTCATCTAGACTCATATGGAAACAACATGGTCGTTTTACCCACAGCTTTGCTTTCCCCTCTGATCTGAAACCATGTTTCAATACAATCAAAATGTCACAAACTGATGGAAACAGAAACTGATGGAAATTTCATGAGATGTCAACCGAATACTTGTTTGTTTACCATGGTGGGATCGTTTTGCGTAAGATTAATTATAACTTGGAATCACAAAATGGTTTGTTGTGTTTTCCTCTCACTACAATTTGGCAAAGCAAGCAGTTAATTTTATAAATGATGAACCTTTCAGGTTGAAGTTCTTGTTAATGAGTGTATTGCTCCTTATCCTGAAATTCTGAGGGCATGTAGATTTTTTTGGCTGTCATTTGACAAATTAAAAGAATCTTGAAAATCTAATCATGTAAAATTGTAACATTAACACAGTTGAAAATGTGATGTAAACACATTGAATTTTAAATTTGTATTCAGTACACAAAAAAATGTAACAAAATTGTTCCTCAAAATCAAACTGCTTTTATCAGCAAAAGCTTTGAATGTCAAAAATGAAACATGAGAGAGAGCACAAGTTTTGTTTTACTCAGTGAATAAATGAAAATACTTGCATTCAAACTGTAACCAATTGATAGGAAATCTAGATGCAGATACTGTAACTAAAGGAGAGGAGATAAGGAGATGAAGATGTAGACTATTGATTCACACACACACTCTCCCTCTCTCTCAACCTGTAATTCCTGACTCCTGACCTTTGAACCCTGACATCTAGGTGGTGTACAAGAACAATGATGTACGGTTGGAGCTATCTCGGTTGGCTAAGCAGGGAGATGCAAAAATGAAGGTAAGACATTATTATTCCCAAATCAAATCCTAACCCTTTAACCATTACTCTATGTCTATTTAATGGACTTTAGAGTACATTTCTTTTCCTGAGTAACTGCGTAGCCAGAGGCAGCAGGTACAGTAGATTAGCATTTAGAGAATACCAATAATACCGATAACTCAAAGGTTGCCAGTTTGAATCAAAAAGCCGTAAATTGAAAAAAGAAAATTGGTTCTTGAGCAAGGCAGTTCATCCTAATACCTGGACAATTCATTGCTGTTAATGAGCATTTGTTTGCAGTAAAAAAACACTGACTTTGAAATAATGTTTGAATACACATCAGTGTGCTCAGCTGGATAGAAACAACAACACACTGACCTGTAAGACATTAGAAATAGAGAGCTGCGCCACACGTAAAGGTTTACTGTGTAGAATTCTGCGGGGTGAACACAGAACTACTTGCTCTTTTACTTGCAAAAGCTGTAGAACATTTATTTCATTATATTTAGAAAATAGAAAAAGGCAGTTTGGATGGGACAATATATATATATATCTTGCCATTTAAACAGGACGTGTGATAAGGATGAGATGTCCTTTCCCAGTGTTATCACAGTGTTGTCAACTATTGCATTTTAGGTTGTGCTTTTTTGTTACAAAGCACTCCATGGTGTATGGAATCCTTATCCAAAATATACATAGTTTTTAGTTTTTTTTAAATAACAAGGAATACATTTTTTAAAGCTATTGTGAGCTGGTCAGAGGGACGAAGAAAGGAGTTCCATTGTTAGGGCTCAGATTTTACAAATAGTAGTTTTAATGTTAGGATATTTATCAGACTTGAATCACGGGAGAAAGAATCACTACGTGATGTTCCTCTCCCATCTCCTCGTAGAGGTCCAGGACAACCCTGCTCTTAAGTCGACTCCACATTTGGTCCGTGCCCGTAGAGCGCCAGCTATGGGGGAGTTGAGTCGTAATCATAAGTAGCGTAGCTTCTTCTCCCGTCTTCACCACTTCTAAAGAAGGGTTTGGTCCCCTGAGCTGTTCTTTGAGTTTCGTAAACTGTTGAGTCCATTTAATACACATCTTCAAAGGAATGTTCTCCTGGCGTGGTTAAAGAATGTGATGGATTTCATCGGGTTATTGCCAGACTACCAGCCTAGACTGCATCCGCGTGTCCTTTTTATTGCCAGGGTCCATTCGATGTAGATTTGCAGTTCACTATCTACCAATGTCAAGTATCCTACTGCATATTGCTCTTATGGTGGAATGCACACCTCCATATTTCAGACACATAATGAGTTCTTTATCTCGCACAAGCCATTGTATGTAGCTAGTCTACTATGTATTATCAACTGAAGTGTTGCTCTGTTGCATGAAATCTGCACCCTACAATTAAATGTGTTATTTGCTTCGTAATGCTGTGATATACAAGTGTGTGCTGCTTTTTAGCTTAACTTGATTCTTGGCTTATGATGTGGCTTTGAGTGTTAAGTGTCATACAGCCAAGGTGACCACCTCACCCCAACTCCTCAAGAAACCAAACATTAACCCTTCTGATGTCAAAAGCTATTGACAGCTATCGTCTTTCCTTTAAAAAACACTTGAGTGCGCTGTCTCTGATGAACTCTTCAATTATTTCTCTCTTCATCATTCCAGTTTCAAAGACGTATCACTTAACCGAAGCCCTTCTCCTCCTTCGTATTCACACTTCCCAAGCTGACACTCTGCTTTCTTCTCATCCTCTTAGATTTCTTTGCTGCATTTGACATTGTGAACCGTCATATCATCCTCTTCACCTTTGTCGGGCACGGTGTCTCCGGCTCAGGGCACTCTTAGATAATATCATACCTTGGCAGTAAAGGTCTTCCTCTAATCCAGAGATTTGTATCTAAGTGAATGTTTTTTTTACTTTCTTTATTTTATTTTTTTCTCTCCCCTCAGAATTGTTTTTTGTCCAATTTAATCCCACTAACTCTGCTTCGTCGCCAGCTGCGCAACCGCCCCCCCGACAGATGCGGGATGTTGAAGGGCGCTCACATGGTTCATCCAACAACATGTCTCCAAGCCGGCTGATTAGTTTTGCACTGCTCACCCAACACAGAAGCCTTTAGTCAGCTCATGTACGGGATGATTATGCTCACCATTTAATTTTACAGGTGCATGATCTGCACACAGGGGGTCACTGGTGAGCAACATGGCAAGATAGATAATCCGACTTATCTATCCCAAATATCAGGCAGTGCTATGCCGATCTGCGCTGCCTCGTGCTAAAGGTCCGGGCAAAGTCAAAGAAGCCACAGTAATCTAAGTGAAATTTTATTGTTAAATAACCATCCAACATTCACAAGACACAGTCCAATTTTTGGACTGCTAGATCCAATCCTAAATGTCATAGAGGAGGGATAGTCAGACATAAACTGTGTTTAATATTTGTTTAAAATGTCTGGCAGTGAATGATAACCTTTCTCATAAAATCACAATTAACGACTGTGGGACGTCACTGCCTTTCCGCTACTGCTTTTTAAAAAGCGTTAGTTCAATTCCTGCTAAAGTTTCTGTCCCTCCTACCCAAACTTGTGATTGGTTGTAAAGGTTGTTTGTCAAAAGTGAACACCCACCAGAATATTTATATTTTTCTACTTCCGAATGTGCAAAAACACCAAGCATTCTTAACAGACGTTGTGTTGTTACTCAAGGTCTGGTCACGGGAGACTATCTAGCTATTGCTTTACCACTCAGATGGAAATGTGCATAGACGTCGGGCTGTAAAAGCACATTTGGGGATTGATTGTTTTATTCTAGGTTAAGTGTATTAATTACCTCCAGAGTCCTGCACTGCATTTTTTATCACCTTAGACCGAACACCAGTCTGCAATGTAGGCTACATAAACAGACATTAATTGAAGACCTCTATTGGGAGGACATTTCACCCAGGGGATGTGAAGATGTTCTGTGCCTGCTTTCACTACTGGTGTCCCCCAAGGCTTAGTTGTAGGAACCTTTTTCTCTTTACATGAACTAAATTGTTTATCATATCCGTACTTGGTCTGCCCTGTCATTGATATGCAGAAGACACAACTACTTTTCTCCTTCACATTTTCTCACATCCAGATTGTGACATCCACACAGATATGTGCACGGACGTCAGGCTATCACCTCTAAAATAACCTTGACATTATAATGCTGCTCTTCCTCTGGGGAAGACCTGTCTATTCCAAGGACACACATCATTCTCACAGTGCATAAAATCTTAGTCTGACCCTGGACCACTCTGTCTAGTTCTCCATAAACATCAAGGCAGGCTGATGCTCTACAACATTGGAAGAGTATGACTTCATACTGGAAGTGAAATTTGAATTAATCTAGACACCTTTCAACTCGTGTCTGGACTACTCAAACTATTTTCGGTTATACAGCAACACAGCAGAAGGCATTGTCTTCACATACTCCATGTCCAGACCAGAATATGGGAGATGCACTTTCCTCTATAGAGCCATGACGGCATTGAAATCAGGCTTGGAGTTAAACCAGAAAACGATTAAAAACACATTGCACATTGGGGAATTTGATGAGACAGAGTTTGATCAATTATGGACTTCGTTACTGTGTAGAACATTTTTGCTGTTCTAATGCAATTTCTTTCTTCATGTCCAAAATTACCTGTCCCAGCTGGTCCCATCAGTCCCCTGCATCATATCCAGAATTCCCAATCCTGTCTGATTTTGTAACTTCCCAAGTTTTCCCATGTCACCCAAAATGATCTGGTAAAGGGAGTTCATATTTTACCAAAGACATTGATTGATATTTTCTTTACTCTTTCTATTTGTTTCATAGGTCACTGTTAAGATATGAACTCCCTTTGCCTCATAATTTTGGTCGTAGGTAGGGACTTGTGAACTCAGAGTAATTAAGAAAATAACTTTTACGACTCTTCCGCACAATCCATGAAGCATAAATCCACGACATCACAAAGTGCTTGCTTACGGGAAGCTGGAGGCGTTGCCTGAGCTTTTCAATGTGAAACCTCGTCTCTTAGCTGTCTCACACGTACAGGAGGGCTGATCATTCTTAGCCCAGTCAAAGCTCTTCTGTGTCCTGGTGGAATGGTTGATCCAGACCATCTTCACAAACACCAACTTATTCACAGATATCACAATTCACCTCTGTCTTCCCTGAAATCTTCATCCTCTGATTATTCATTTAAGAAACCCATCAGGCTTAAATGTAGATAGGTGGGTTAAGAGAAGCCCAGGTACCACATATCACTATTGTTATTGGATTGATCCTTCAACCACCATGACTAGTCGATTCTAAAGTACTCCCCTATTCTTGAGGCACAAATTAGCATGACATGCTAGCATCAGGTCACAACCACATTCTTTCTACCTGGGCTCAGATATCTTTAACCCTAATCTCAGTGTGGACCAAGTGTTATGGGAATATTTGAAAGCCAAAATCATTTGAATGTAATAATGTTCATAATTCATCATTCTTTGTTTACAAAACTAAGCTAGCATACCCATCTCTTCCATCAGGTTAGCGGTGTCGTGGCTTTCAAGTGTGAGAGCGTGGCCACACTGGATCCCGTGACTTTCGACACCCCGGAGTCATTTGTGGCATTGAGCAAGTGGAGCGCCAAGAAGGCGGGGTCTATCTCCTTTGACTTTAGAACCACAGAACCCAATGGATTGATGCTCTTTAGCCACGGGAAACAACGGCAACAGCAACGCAAAGACCCTCGCACACCCCCCACAGTGAAGGTAAGGACACACACACACACACACACACACACACACACACACTTACTGATCAAGCACATTGACTACACACTGGCTCAGGAACCAACTCACCTCAAGTAAAGACCACACACACATACAGCAACTACGCATCAACCGTTGCATGCACCCCACATCAATCAGCCCATTGATGTTAGATGGATCTTTATCATTATGTTGGTGTTGATGTTTATATTGCATTGTTTTTTTCTATTGTTGCCATTACTGTTGCAGGTGGATTTCTTTGCCATTGAGATGCTGGACGGTCATCTATACCTGCTGCTTGACATGGGCTCCGGCACCACCAAGACCAAGGCTATCGACCGGAAGGTCAACGATGGAGAGTGGTACCATGTCGACTTCCAGAGAGACGGTCGCTCAGGTATTTTAATTTATCGAACCTCTATTTAACTAGGCAAGTTCATCAGCAGCCATCCTTCTTAGCGCTGACATCCGGGCAAGTGTTGAGTGGCAGAGGGGTTAAAGCTAATTCAACCTTTACACAACATTTACACTCTTCATTGTTTACATCCTACTGCTGTTTACATTATACTGTACATTACTGTATATTATATACATTACTCTGTTCATATATCGTAGATATACATGCATATACCTGTTCATATACTTTAAATATCCCAACCGTGAAAGTTATTTATGTACAAATAAGACATGCACCAATAAACCAGAAAAAAATCCTTGTTTGGTAAAACGTACGTGGCAATAAATATTTCGGATTCTGATTCCCAATCTGAGACTGCTAACACCCTCATGTTCACTGGGTGACCTGATGATTAATGCGTCTTAAACCTGCACTATGTACAGTTTCTTTGTTGAAAACTAAACAAAAATACAAACATTGTTTTTTAGGTCTAGTAAACATAAGTCATATAAAATATAGACAATATTAGCATAGGTAAATTGACATTTCTCAAAATGTAACTAGCAGTTTGTGTATTTTTGGAAATTTGTTGTTTACGTGTTCAAGACAAACATACAGTATAAAAAATATATGTGAAATTCATCCCCCCGGACAAATCATGGGAAAAAAACACAATGCATCTTTAACTGTTGCCTGCGGGTGTTTAGGGACTATCTCGGTGAACTCCCAGCGGACGGCATACACGGCTCCAGGGGACAGTGAAATTCTGGACCTGGATGATACCCTGTACCTAGGAGGATTACCAGAGGATCGCCAAGGACTCATATTTCCTACTGAGGTGTGTGAATGTCAGAGAGTGGAGATGCATGAGTGTGTATTTTTGATCCTGTGTAATGTGTGAGTGTGTACAATGCGTGTGTGTGTCTTTCCCCTGTAGGTGTGGACAGCGTTGTTGAACTACGGCTATGTGGGCTGTGTGAGAGACCTGTTTTTAGACGGTCAGAGTAAGGACATTCGTCGTTTGGCTGAGGCTCAGAGGGCTGTGGGGGTGAAACCTTCCTGTACCAAAGAACCCCCTAAACAGTGCCTATCCAACCCCTGCCAACACAGTGCCACCTGCAGGTACTACTGTGCTACTGCACCTTCCATTTGCACCTCAAGTCTGTTTGATTGTGGGAGACTAAAACTCTGACCAAAAGTATGTGGACACCCCTACTAATGGTGTAGGTGGGATAATGGTTTGGGGCTGTTTTTCAGGGTTTGAGTTTGGCATCTCAGTACCGATGAAGGGTCATCGTAATACTTAATGATATTTTAGACAATTGGGTGTGTCCAACTTTTGTGGAAACAGTTTGGGGAAGACCCTTTCCAATCCCAGCATGACTGTGCCACTGCACATAAAATACACATAAAGACATGGTTTGATGACTTTGGTGTGGAGGAACTCAGGTGGCCTACACAGAGCCCTGACCTCAACATCAGTGAACATTTTTGGGATGAATTGGAACAGCGATTGCCAGCAAGGCCTTCTGTTTGACCTCACGAATGCTATTTTGGCCTTCCCAGAATAGCTGTTATAGTGGCAAAGGGGAGCCAACTACATATTAATGCCCACGGTTTTGGAATTGGATGTCCAACAAGTTCATATGGGTGTAATGGTCAGGTTTCCACATACTTTTGACTATGTAGTGTAAAATAATTGTTTTACCTTTTTTTGTCGTCACTTGGCAGACGCTCTTAACCAGAGCTTCTTACAGTAAGTACAGGGACATCCCCCAGGAGCAACTTAGAGTAAAATGCCTTGCCCAAGGACACAACAACATTTGGCACAGTCGGGAATCAAACAGGCAAACGTCCAAATACAAGTCTGTCGCAAAGTGCTTTTGCAACACTCGAACCACTGCAGAAAATAATTAAATGAATTCAAACATCAATAATATCATGGTGAATACTATCCGAAAGCACAGGATATTAGAAGCAGTCAACATTCAAAACAATAAACAGGTTGTCAGATCAGGTAAACAGGAGATAAATGCTAACAAATGTCTTTGAAAGTTTTTCTCAATAATTTAGTCGTGCTATAAAATATACCAGAGACTCTGCAGCCCTGGCAGTTACTGGAAGAGATCCACACCTGAGAAGACACAATTTAAATATCTGTTGCTCGTAATTTATAGTCTTCCGCGGTACTACGCTACTACTGTTCTATGTTATGTAATTTATGCTTGACTGCTTCTAAATAACTTGACGGATTTCTCCTCTGTTAGGTCAGATCTCGGCAGAGATACATATTCTAGACATCAGTTAAGCACTTTGAATTGATTTTTCCCTCAGCCTGCCCCAGAGTTTTGGGCAACCAATCGCAGATATCCAGTGTATAATCTCCAGGATTTATTTACTCTTTCTTTACTCTCCCAACATGCTGTGACAGATGCGCACGTACGTACCCACCAACTCGTCATTAATGCACCATTCTCTTAGGACTTTTGTTTTCTAGTCCCGGTTCTGACTCATTCTGTTTGGTGGCTGATCTGCCAATATTGTACCCCCTCTCTCTCACTCACCAGCTTGCAATGACTAATGTCGGTATTAGCATTCTACAAAATATCCTACAGAAACAAATTAGTCTCCTCCATTCAAAAATACAGAATTTCAACTCCTGGCTGAATCGAATCCTGACACTCAGAAAGGGTCACGTTTGGGAATCGATGGGCGAGGTGTAAAAAACAATTATAATTTTAGTATTAATTATTAACCTTTATTTATACAGGGAAAACAAGCTGAGACCAGAATCTATTTTACAGTTGTGCCCTGTGATATGACCCTTATTATTATTTTTAATTATCATTATTATTAAGTTGTCACTTGACCTTAAACCCTAACTTCTGACCTTTGTAGAGAGGGCTGGAACAGATACGTGTGTGACTGCTCTGGGACTGGATACCTGGGACGGGCCTGCGAAAGAGGTGAGGAGGGACGAAGGGACCTACTGTTTTTGTGTCTGGCATTTCAAGCATCGTTAACTATAGTTGAGTTACTAGCCCCGAACACTCATGGAGAAATCTACACAGAGACAGACATAATATGGAAGATGGCGTGAGTGATGGGTGAGGAGAATCTGTTCGAGCCTGAGAGATTAAATGAGAGCCAGGTGGAGGAACTAAAACAGAGGAGATGACTCAGAGAAGGGAGAGAGAGAGCATGTTGTCCTGCTGAGGCGGCTTGTTCTTTTTCTTGCCAATTTCGAACAAACACACACCTCATAACCGTACTCTATAGGGAGAATGAATTAACGAGTGTGTGTTTGTGTGTGTTTGTGTGCGTATGCAAGGCAGCCACAGTAACTGGTGGTTCAGTACATTAAAGGACGGACAGATGGAGAAACAGATGGAGACAGTGATTGGACTTGTTTACTCCTTCTACCTGCAGTTCTTCCTCTTTCTCTCCACCTCTCTCTCCTTGCTTCGCTCCGTATCTCTCCCCGTCTCTCTCACTCTTTCTCTCCTTCGCTCAGACCAGTTTTTTCCTCCAGCCTTGTTCCAGAGCACTCGTCACAAGGACACGTTCACACATACTGCATTCATCAGCATCGGTACCACCCACCCACCCCCTTCTCTCTATCTCACTTTCTCTTTCAGAGTCAGGTGTTCTGTTTAAGCGCCATTTTCTCATTTCTTGTAGTCAGCTGTTCGTAAATGGCTGGGGTGCGCATGTGCTAGTTATCATGATGTAACAGGCTAACCTCCAGTTAATGAGGATTCATTTTGCTATTTTTATTTGCTCTTTAGCCAAGAGCTTTTCTCCCACTCTCCCACTCTCCCTCTCTGTGTCTCCTTATCTCTTTTACACTCTCTCCTTCCTTGCGTTACTGAACACTCTTCTGTCCCCCCCAAAAAAAATTCACTCACTTATTCATACACACACATGGGCACACTCTCTGAGCTCATTAGTATTCATGAGGCCTCTCTCTTCCTGTTCTCTTGTTTTTCGCCTCCAACCGTCTCCCATGGAAACAGAGATAGGAAGGAGAGAGAGAGGAATGAAGAATCAGAGGAAAGTAGAGGCAGAATAATGAAAGGGCCATCGTTCTCTCTCTGCGGTCACATGGACAACACGCAGCTTTGAATTTAATATTTTCAGGACATTCAATTAAACCAGAAGGACTGGTGTGATCTGGTCTTGTCTGGACTCGTCTTCTGCACCTGAATGAACTTGTCTTTTCTGGTTTCAGGCAGATGTTGATGGTGTTCTCCCTTTTCTTCCTCTCCAGATGCCACCATTCTGTCCTATGATGGTAGTAAGTTTATGAAGGTTCAGTTGCCCGTAGCGATGCACACCGAAGCAGAGGACGTGTCGCTAAGGTTCCGCTCCCAACGGGCCTACGGTGTTCTCATGGCAACAACATCACGGAACTCAGCTGATACACTCCGACTAGAGCTGGACGGGGGCCGTGTCCGCCTCACTGTCAACCTAGGTACCCATCCAAACTCTGTCAACCTAGGTACCCATCCAAACACTATCAACCTAGGTACCCAT